>JAVQJG010214087.1:0-13400 GCA_036024015.1 Craterocephalus amniculus
TCACAGAGTCTGTTGCCACGGTGACTGACTTCTGGAACAGATGACTCGGAGTTTCCCTCAACTCAGGGTTAACAAACTCAGAGTTCGCCACATAACCCGCTTTCTGGAATACCCCCCTGGTCTGCCTGAATTATTTTGAAATAATATAAAACATTTGGAGCGTCGTGAAATGAGAAATCCAGTGAAGGTCCAGACTGTTGAACAGCTACAATCCTGCATCAGGCCAGAATGGGACCATTTTCCTCTCCAACAGTTCTTCCAGAAGAAAGGATGCTACACAGCACAAAAATTAACAACTGAGGCACTGATGCTGTCAGTGCGTAGGCCCACCAGCACATGTATTTTGATCAGAAATTGAGAAGTTTTAACATGGACACCCCTTTGAAGATGTTTTAATCTTGTTTCAACTAATCTGTTTTGTTCTCTTTTATGTGCTGGTTTGAGTCTCTGACCCAAAGACTTAAAAATTCATTTCTTCCCGTTTCCATTGGCCTGATTCATAGTTTGCAGTGATGATTGGCCTGTGCGATTACGGTTTTATCATTATTGTTTGTTTATATTTATTGTATGTGGTGTTGCTTCTCGCAGGGATAATAAAGTTTTCTGACTCTAAAACAATATCCTGTTCCAACTCTTTTTTTTAAGAGTTGCTGCCACTTAATTAAAAACGAGTAATACTTTCCATGAAATGGTTAAATGTCTCAGTTAACCATCACATTCTCTTTTTATTCACTTTTTACACAACATCAAAACTTTTGCACAGAAAGCTTAATATACATTACATTTCTATATTCTAGAGATGGGCAGACAAAGTTCTCCCCTTGTCAGCACCAGTCTGTTTTTCTGGGACTATTTACTTAATAAATACTGCAGCAATAAGATCTTGAACATTCTGCCTCCTTTTAACCAGTTTCAGAAGTAAACTGCTTCTCTCAATATTTCTGCTCACACATGCCATAATTTTTTTCTTTTATGAGACAGATCAAGTCAGAAATAGCTACTGAAACTGCACCTGTTCAAACAACACATAAAACCAACAGTAACTGAATGATGAATGCAGTTCATGCGATGACATCCCCTTTGGCAGAGTGTGTGTTTTGATTTTGGCTGCACTTTCACGTGAAAGGACTCTGACAATGTTAAGTCCAACACTCAGACAGCTGCTGCTCTGCGGGGCAGAGAGGGGTGAAGGAGGAAATGAGAGGGCTCACTCTGAGCTACAATGGTGATTAACGGCCAACTGCACGACGGCCAACTGCCACCATGATAACCTATTATTAGTGTGTGTCTTCGTGTACACGCTGAAGTATGAGAAATGGCAAAGTGCCGCGGGTCACACTCTAGGTGACACACTTCACCATTAGAAGTGCCTGAGCCGAGGTCGCATTTCCTCTGCGATTCAACAGCACAGCAGATCTTTTCATATCACATATCTATAAATCAGACGTTCATGTTTTGCTCCTGAATCCTAATCGAAGCTGGGCTGGTCGATGTCTGGGGGCAGCGTGCATCTGGTCAGGTTTGACAGGTACAGAGCCGTGGTCATGGGAACGACGCCGGCCGCTGTCTTCAGGATGACCAACAGCCTCTCTGCAGCGCTGGTCACTCCTTCTGGAGTCTGGAGGGGAGGAAGAAAGAAAAAAACAAACAGTGACATTACATCTAGGTGATGATATGATGGTAATAGTAATAACATAACTTTACTTTTTATTACTATTATTATCATCATTAGTTGTGTTAATTTTATTATTAGTAATATCAATATTCTCTTTATATGTGCATGTAGGTATTTTGTAAGTGTATATGTGTGCGTGGCAGAAGTTGCACCTATTTCTGTTTAGATTGTTATTATTATTATACTAATTAACTCTTTTATACATTACCCATGTCCCGACTGGTCAGACAACATAATTGAAAACTCTTCACCTGCACTATATATATATATGAGCACTGTAATTTCATTTTTTACACCATGAAAAAAAAGATTTTACATCTAGTGGGAAAACACTGAGATGCATAGTTTGCACAAAATTCATACAGGATTCTCCTGTCATTATTATTTTAAAAATAATAGGAAAATGTTTACACAAAAATCTAGTATCAAATAATTACAACAGGTAAGGATTATTTGACACCAAGACGTCTTAATGATTACATTTTTTGTTAGGACTATGAATACAACAGGCAAGATATTAGGCTGCTGAAAGAAGTCATTTAAAAAAACCTCCAAGACCCACATACATGGTGTTCAATTAATATTAAAGATTCGATTGTACGTGGAAACAATTGTTTGCGACACACACCTGATCCTCTGCAAACAGCAGGGGGCAGTGGAGCGAGGCAGCCAGCTTTCTGACAGCATCCAGCCGTTCTGTGGGGACCAAGGCGTTACGGGCTGCAAGATACAGAAGCACCAATTAACATTTCATTTATTTTCTCTCTTTTTTTGTCCTTTTTCATTTAATTAAGATTTCCTTACCATTGGTGACCATGAAGCAGACTTTTCCAAGGAAATATCCAGGATCCAGATATTTTAAAGAAGCGTTTGCTGACTGGAGACTGCAGCAAAGCAAATAACCATTCAGAGCACAGAAATGATGATTTCAACACATGTTTAACATCTAAAACACTTAGACAACAAGCACTATGTTGATAAAGCATGAGGAGGTTTCTGCCCAGATCGTGATTAAAATAAAATAACTATAACTCTTTATGTATATGACGTCCAGGAGAATAGGAGATAAAAACATATCTGAACGTTACCTGAGCTCTGAATTGAGATCAATGATGAACACCACCAGGTCGATCCTTGGACGGCTTTCGTCGTTTTCCATGGGCAAAGGGAGACTCTTAGCTAGCCTCCTGTTGGGTACAATGAAGGTGTTTGTGCTCAGCTTCAAAACAATCAGATATGCAATGGATTGAGGTGGCAGAGCTGCAAAGTGGCTCTATTAAAGACAGGAATATTTTGCAGTGACTCTACATCCCCACAAAAATGTGAGAGTAAAAGTTACAGTGCAATGACAGCAACATAATCTGTAAATTAACCCTCAATTTTCAAACTATGAAAGTTCCTTAAGCCACTCCTCATTTTCTTCACATTTCTGCTTCCGAGCAACCTGATGTTTAATAGTTGAATTAGTTCTTCAGGTTTTCTGAAGATCCCTAAAAAAACTGGGGAACCATTTCTGAAAACTACTTAAAGAAATGAAAAAAGGCTTTCTAAGAGGGCTCAGTATGTGTTCATGGTGAATAAAGATTACCATACTTTCGAACTCTGCAGTATTTCTATTTCTTTAAGCAACTATCCCCTGTTTTTCTGGCAATGTTTTAAAGAACAAGGGGCAGCTCAAAATGTCTGCACAGGAATGTCAATATCTTTTTTTTTTACAAAGAAAAAAACTATTTCTCATAAACTATAGAGGACTATGCAACATTTCTACTTGCAGACAGTTGACCTGTGCTGTTTGTGCTTACTCACACATTCACAATAATGCTGGTCTCCTCCACCAGACCATCAGCTAAACTCTGATGAAATTGCTCCTCGTTTTCCACCAGCTGCACGAAAAAAACATTAAATCAGCACAAAACCTGATGCACCATCAAAAACTAGAACAAACCGCCGTCTATACATGTTGTCTGAAAACAGCAGCTGTGCTGGAAGCTTTCTGCAGAGGTTACATAGGAGGTCGCTGATATGTTGCATGTAATTCTTCCTAACCTGAAAGCTGCAGGTGCTACTTTGAAGATTAATTAACTGATCACATGGTAGCGCTGTAATCTACGGGGGAAAGCCTATTTTTAAAGTGTAGCATTTCTTTCATTGGCATGTGGTAGTTTTCAGTGAAATGGACAATCTCTACATGTGCTGTGGTGTTATTCAACTATTAAGGCAACATTTTCCAAACAAATCACGTCTACCTCAAATCCTTCTCACTTATATCAGTGGAAATACGGAACTGTCAATCATTTTACAGTTAAAACAAACTAATATTTAATATTAGGAAAATGTAAAACATATTGTGAACGTAGACAATTGATGGAACTTAAAAACTCAGGGCTAATATTACTAAAGACACGGTATTATATAAAAATAGGCCAGTGAACATGATAATTATGACAAACGTGTTTTGTAAAACGCCACAGGAAGTATAGCAGCCGTTTACACCCACATGAGAAGTAGTACTTGCTAGTTAAAAATTAGTCGTTGCCACTTGATAATTTACTCCTTATTTTTAGGCCAACACATTAATACTGACTGTCAGTCCAACTTGGCGACTTGTATTCAGCTGTTAGGTCGCCGTGAGAGATTGTGTGGAGATGTACGGTCCCGTCCACACACAGCCATACGTCGCCGCCATCAGTTCAAGAGCGTCGTAAACAAACTCACCAAGATATTTGCCGTGTTCAGACCAGGAAGTTTGTTAAATGGCTTCAGGAGCGACATCTTCGCATGAAAATACTTTGTGTAATATTTAGCTCAACAAAGCTGAACGTTTCTTTGTCTCGCGCTTCTTTTCGAGTTTGGACGTGACGTCATTACGTAAAAACCTGACAAAAAGTACTTGTCTGCCCCCTACAGGATTCCTGCCGCCCTGCACTTCCACTATTCGTGGATGTTGCATTTTATTTCTAGGTGAAGAAAAACTCATCTTTACTTATATACAGCTGAGGTAAGATAAACAAATTATGATGCATTCAAGCTTGAAAATGAAAAAGAAAGGAAGCCTAGAATAGAAATCTTTCCATGTATTTAAACAGAAGTTTATTCACTGAGTGATGGCACTGCAAAGTAGACATCTCTACCCAATAAGGATGGGCTGTATCACAGCAAAATATCTGTGTAAATACACAGCATGTATAATATGTCCAGAATTGATAGCAAATATTCAGATTACTTCTTTTTATGAGGACAAGGGAGGTAATTTATAAAGAACACGCTCATCACCGAATGTTAAAGGATGCATTTCATATTTCCCCTATGTATGGTTGTGGTTGAAGGCAACAAAAAAACCATAAACATTAGAAGTGGCTTCATTCAGTTACAGCTTGTGTTTAGTGGAACTGCAATGGGAGAACCACATCTACTGAAGGAGGGGGAAAAAAATTAAGATTAATGATCCAACTAAACGATTCAAAGAAGAAAAATAAATGAAAATGGACTTCATTTAAGAAAAATTAAAAAAATGACCTAAAGAAGGTTAACTGTCTGCTAACACCCCCTTCCCTTGTCACTGTAAATAACTGTACATAAAGGTAGACAAGATGACAAAAATGATGACTTCACTGATCCCATCAGTCACCACCGCTGAAGCCGGTCCCTCATCCCTGCCGTCCACATGAACATGCCCTACTCTGAACGTGCACACAGCGATGACAAACAAGTACACTCGCACCAGGACACTCGTCATTCCATGCTCCTTTTTACTCAACAGCTCCAAATCATAAAACAGAACTGTTCATATCTCCCCGGACTCCCGTTCCTCGGAGCTGGAACGCCGGTCCCGCTCATACGACAGGGATCTCTCTCGTTCCCTGCCCTTCGCCATGTTCGGAGAAGCAGACTTCTCCCTGTCCTCCCACTGTCCATACTCGGCTTTTTCGTCACGCAGCGCCTCGCCAGCGCCCTCCCTCCATTGGTCCTGGGACGGCGAGCGCTCTTTGTCGCGGGTGTGAGATGATCTGTCTCTGGAGGATCTGAGGGGGAAACAACCAGCCACATGTTAAACATGTTGGAAAGCTTAGAAATGTATGTATTTGGTTTCAGTTTATTGTGTAGATGGTAGGGCTCACCAATAAATCACAATTAACATTTAAAAGGGATTAAGGACGATTAGCAAATTGCTAAAACTGTTGTTTATTTACGTTACAAGTTCATTATCCAGGTTTCACCTCTGCAGCAGCCGTGGTTTTGCAACCTGCTTCAGATGTACTTCCTGTCATCTTTATTACGACAGTTGTCTTTCCAGGAGTTAAAGAAGTGTCTGGGTGTGTTTCTCAAATATATTGTTATCGGATAAACTTGTTGTTTCACTCGATATATCTGCTCTTTCACAGCTGGTGTGTCATAGTGGAGGCAGCTAGACAGGACCGAGTAACTGGGTGTTTCTGCAAATTACACTCCTCATATCAAACATTTCCCAGCGAGGACTCATCACCTAAGCAGAGGCAGGCTATGCGTTTAAACATGTGACAGCTACACTAAGCTGTGCAGTCGTGGTTTCATTTTCCATAAATGACTGAAAGGCTGAGACAAAAACAGTCCAACTTGTGAAACGTCCTGATGAAGTAAATAAGGTCTGTTTTAGTGAGTGGAGTCACTAACAATTCTTAAAAGTTCCGATCTGGATAACATGAGGACATGAATAAAACCTAGCAGTAGGACTCATAACTTCCTCCTGGTAAAATGAAGAGCCTCTGGTCAGAGTTGACTCCTTTATTAATAAACGAACCCGTTAGTTTAGCAAACTCTCAGGTTTGGCATATCGCAGAACTGCCAGCGCCACCAAGGCTGGTCTTTAAACAGGATGAACACTTCTGCATCAACAATAAGGGTAGATGTGTTTCTGGGACAGACAGACAGCATCTTTAGTAAAGTGCAGCCGGCAGGGGAGTTTAAACATACAGGATCTGTCTGATTGAAGTCACACACGGTCTGATATGAGTTCTTGCTGGTTGGACTGTGTGTATCTGCTTGTGTATGCACGTGTGTGTCGTCAGTCTGAAACTCCAGCTGTGTGCAGTACACAAATCTTGCAGAGAGGAATAAGGAGTCGTGATGTGCATAAGGACAAAGTAGAAACCTGCTCTAAGGGTACCTTCAGGGTTCTGGCCGCAGTTTGCATCATGCAGATGGAGAGTGAAGCCGTTTGTCAACTTTTTGGTTTTAGTTAGAATAAGGAGAACTTCATATTTGGATGTCCTGTGATAATCTTCCATCACATATGTAAATTATATTTCTGTATCAACACAAGCTGGAATTTAAAAGATAAGACCACAGATTGAAGATTAGATTGAAATATTGGCCAAAAAAATATTTCCCCAATGTCTTTAAGCCTGCATAGATGGGGGAAAAAAAGTTATTGTACACAGTCAGAAAGATGGTAAGTATTTTCAAACTGAGCAGCAGGGGAAATCCCCTCTCGCTTATATTCACAAGTGCAGGTGTGCAACTACTCAACATACAGTTGTTTTGTTCTTGGGATCCTTTAAAAGCAGCTCTGGTGGTGGTTGGTACCGAGAGAAAAAAAGATGTGTGTGAAGTGGAGGCAGCAGCAAGAGCTCACTGCTCACTGTTCCATGTTTGTGAAAACTGCCCAACGTGCCGCTTGGAACAGCATTGCCAATTACATTTATAAGCAGCGACTGCAGTTACGTTAATAAAAACGGTTGAGATTATAGTTGTTTTTTTTAGTAAAGATGCTTTGCAATGCAGACGGGAGACAACACGCACTGCTTTACTGCAAGAAGTCTCGCCACTAGAGGGCTGCATCTCTGACAACAGAGCATCATTACTCAGTCATTTTTCTTGATTTACTGGCTATGGGACAATAAACTTCAATAATTAAGCTAAAAATAACAAGTGATTAGCAATGATTGATTGATGAAGAAAGTGACAATTTGCAGTAAAAAATAAAACTTAAGATCATGGTGATGTATCGTGATACATTGTGGAACTAACAGCATTATTTTGATCAAATCAAATCGTAAGACCAGTACAGATGTACAGCCCGGCAAAATGTCTTATTGTAATTTGAAGAGGAAAACACTGATATCTGATGGTGTAATGTGTAACTAGGAATTCAGACTGGTTGCTTATTAATTATATAAACATTTGGTTTGAGACTCAATAAGAGTTAAGTTTACAGCTTACACTATATTCTGCTTTAATGTATTGTATACAAATAGAAATTTATAATTTCAATCTTATTTAACATGTGAAATGTTTAAAGATGAAAATAAAAAAGTGGCTAAGTCTCATTTTATTAAAATAATAAGTTATGTTTTTTTGTACATGTCTAAAAGTTCAGGAATAAAACTATATATTGATAATTTAATTGTTTTTTGCTATTTGTTGTGAATAACAAGTGCTTTAATCAGATTGTCATATCCTTTGTATGGCAACAAAACAAAGTCTGCAAAGTTCTGAAGAGGCCATGAGACCAATAATCCTACAACTCTAAGGTTCATGGAAGTATCATTGAAGAGTAAATCCACACCTCTTTTTTTTGTGTCTGTGGGAGTGGGAGCGGGAGCGATGTCTGTCCTTGTGTCGATGTTTCCTCTCTCGCTCCCTATCGCGATCGGCCCCATCTTCTCTGGAACGAGAGGAGCGGTGGCGTCTCGAATGATGGGACGATGAACTCCCTCCATCCCTGCATAAGTAATTGCATTAGGAACGAAACTGGTTGCATAGATTATAACACACACACACACACAGAGGTTGTCACAATACAAAAAATTCAAACTTGATCATGGGGATGGTACTCTATACTATTTTTAAGTTTGAACAGCACAAAAAACAAGCAAATAACACCCAGGGCTGACTGAGAAGATTAAACATGCACGTTCTCATGCCAGTCTTCAATAAACACCAGGAAAAGCTGCTGGATTTTTCACTAACTGCTAATTTAAAAATTAATTGCTAGACAAAAAAAAAAGGGATGTTAGTGACAAGTTGCTAAGTTGGCACCACAGTAAACAATGGGTCCTCCAGCGAGATGCTGCTCGCTGCTCTGCCTGTTTAGAGCGAGTAGAGGCAGCTGGTCCTTTCTGTGAACCAGCAGACACCAAGGCGGCTTTAAGTATCAACACCCTGCAGCGTTGGGCTCTGAGCACAGGCCCCTGACGTCCATGGGTTAATGACTTGGATTTCCACTGATCATTTTCCTGTTACGTTGTCCTCAACACATTCTACTATGTGATGAATTAAGATTTCCAACTGGAGTGTTTCATCCATTAAAATCTAAAATTTGTTTTGTTTATTTTTTTTTTGCTGTGACTATCATGTCAAATAAATGTGCACCGCATGTGCAGATCTTTCAGTTAACTTTTGTAATATATTAAGCAAACTAAGCAAAACTGACTAAGAGTCACGCGCACACATCTCAAACACAAACTTAAGCGACTCCAGTCAGAGTGGGCCTACCTGTATCGGTCTCCGCTCCTAGATCTTGACCTACGATAGTAAAAGATAGAATAAAGTTTCTGAATGATGAGAAGCATTTTTCTGTAATTGACCCTTTCTTACCTCCTTCGATCCCTTTCTCGCTCCCTTTCCCGCTCTCTTTCCCACTCTCTCTGCCGTTCCCGCTCTCTCTCTCTTTCCCGCTCCAGCTCCCACTGTCGCTCTCTTTCGTCTTCCTTTTCACGCTCCTCTCTTCTTCTCATGCGCATCCTCTCTTGTTTCTCTACAACAGCTTTCTGGAATTAAAAAAGCAAACCAATAAAAATCTGTCACAAGTCGCACCGAGCAGACTCATGCAACCCCACAAATGTTTATAACAGCCTCCTCACTCTGAGCTTTTCGAGCTTCTCGCGGATTTCAATGAATCCCAGATGAAGCTTTCCTCCAAAGTGGTCAGCCAGACGGCGGTCGTTGTCGTGGAGACCCAGATAAGCTGAACAAACCTCACACACACGTAGTTTTTGCTGTTGAAAGCTGGAGGCAGGCATAGAGTTTCTGTACACATCCTGTAAGAATAAAGAGTTTAGGATCAGAGTATTTTTAAGGCATTTTATCTAGTTAACGTTAAGACATTTTTCTGTCTCCATCACACTAAAGCGCTCATAAAAGACTTGAGAAATCACTTCTGACCTCTGCTTCCTTCTTTAAAGCCCTGGTCTTCTCCACCTTCTCCAGAATCTGCTGGGCTTCATCCACGTTCCCCTCGCCCCCCAGCTGCTCCGCTTTGGCCAGCAGCTTGCCGATCTCTTCGTTTAGCTCGTGGACACGCTCAGCCTTATCATCGCAGGCCAGACAGAGACAAAATAATTAGATCCCAGCAGGAAAAAGCTGCACAGATTCTTATCAATATGCTTTTCCATTGAGATTCAGGACTTGCTGCCGTGAAGAGCAGTTTAATAAACATCTAGTAGTAATATCATCAACAGTGTCATTTTAATCTTCATCACCTTTGCAGCCACTTCAGCACTGATCTCATCTTGAGTCTCTGCAAGCCTCTTCTTTGCCAGCTCAGTTCGGCGGTCACAGTCAGCGATGAAAGACTGAAGGTGTTCGGCAGCCTGTGAGAAAACATGCCAGACACCTCAGGAACACTACAGGATCATCCACAATGTGTCATTTATCACCTGGACACAAAACGGCTCTATCTGTGTCTGTAATACAATGTATGAACCTACTATACCTGTAAGCTGGACGCCTTTTGTTGTGTAGAAATGCAACCAAGTGTTCAAAGTTTTGGAACTAGCGACTAATTCGTCCCACTAGTAACTTGCATTTATAGGTGGGTGGGTATGAGGAAACATGAAGTTGATGCTGAAATTTTAAACATGCATAGAAAAAGAATGCATGTTGTGTTTGTGTGCAAAACTTACATCAAGCTCAAAGAAATACTCGTGCTCCTTTGAGGCAATCTCGTAATCTGCTCTTAGGGCCAAGTCGTGAACTTTGACACACTCTCCCAGGTCCATTCTCTGCAAGAAAGATGATCACAGTCTGTCAAAAATAGCAGATTTGCTTCTTACTTCACTTTTAACCTGCGTCACCTGCATCACAGCAACTGCACTAACAACTGTCAACAATAATCTAACGCCACAGCATCACTGTGGGATCAGATTGGTTTTAAACCAAATCATGGAAGAAAAAATAAAACCATCAATCCATCCAAGTGATTTGTCAATTTTAAACACCAAAATTAAAGATTGACAAAAACCATGACGCTGAAGAATTTGAAAGAAACAGTAAAATACAAATATGTTCAAACATAAAGGCCAATCAAACTTAAAACTCCTCTTTCATCTATTATGTGCATTTATAGAGCATATAAGTGGCCAAGCGGCGCCCTGTGGCTGAGAAAACGTACGATAGGACTTTCACATCCGGGTACTGCCTGCTAAGTTTCACTTTGCGCAGGCACTACATGCTAGCAAACAAATGTAAACAGTCTGGTCATGACGAACCCAGGCCAGGGGATTCAGCAAAGAAAAGCAAGAAAAAAAAACATTATCAGAGGAAAAGGGGAAACTAAGAGAGAGCCAAAGAAGAGCAAGGGATAAGACCAGAGTAAAAAAAACAAAAAACTTTACTGTCTGGAGAGAGCTCACTGTACAGGTAGGACGCAAGATAGATGCCGTATTAAGATTGACAGGGACGCATCACTGAGAAAATAGTAAAAGCATGTAACACCTTGTGCTTAGCACTATCACTAGCATTCAAAAGCCGATGGGAATAAAGAATAAAAGTATTGTCAGATCTATTCGTTTTCCTACAGCGCCTCACAGAAGGCATGAAGGCAATCCTCTCTTTGAGGACACGGTCTGAGTGGCCAATAACGCTCTTTGCTTTCTGGAGCTCCTGCCTGCTCCACACACCAATAAAACCAATATGTAAAAGAAAAAGCTAAAAGAACAATTAAACAAACTAAAATGGATTTTGACACGTTAAAAGAAATCAGTTTCCGCAGCGGGTGGATACGCTGTTGGTCTACTTTTGCAAAAGTCTCATTTTTTTTAACAAATTTTAGATCAAAGTCAAATATTGCGCCCAAGTCTCTGTAGGTGTCCAAAGTCTTGACCTTTTCTCCATTGATGATGCCGACATTGTGCATTAAAGGTTTTTCCATCACCCTGCATGTTATTCTTAGTATTCACTATGTATAACAGCTATTTTCCCCTTTTCCTATAAAGACATTCAGAAGACTCCAAGAGTTAATCAAGATACTAAGTGTGAATATATATTCTCTTTACAAATCTGCAGTATAAATATAACTTTCCCCATTCTTTCATGAGATGGTTAAATGATATTTGTGTAAATATGAACTCACGGTTCCTGACAGGATGTCATGAGGACATGAATCCAAGAGATGGCTCTTGCAGACTCTATCGTCGGTGAATTTGATCCTCTGCCGCATGGTGTCTCCTGAAACAGAAATACAGATGCTGGAGTTCAGCCTTGTGTTGTGATTTAGTATTAAAATATTTTTGTTTGAGAATAATAGAAACACAACGTGATAATGAATAAATCGAGACAGAGAAATACACTCATTTTAGTTTAATCGTAACTGCATATTCCTGAAGGAGGTAGCTGCTTTAAACAAAACATCAAAATTACTCCTGCATGTCAGAAACGTTTCAAATGTATGTAAAACACGACTGAGTAAAACTATGTTGTTCTGATGAGGGCAAAGTCACAGCGAGCTCTGTAAACTCAAGATACAACAGGTAGCTAAGCGGCTAGCGGCTCCTCATGCTAGCTAGCCTGAAGCACGCCTCGCTATCTGACTGGCAGAAAGGTTAGCTTGTTGGCTAGTGCTAGCTAGCGCCACTAACTCCTGTAAATGACAGCAATCATCGATTTGAAACACTAGCGGGTTGTGCTCACCGTCTCTCCCTGTCCCCATGAGCTGGTCCAGCATGGCTCGCATCTGTGCCTGGGCCGACATGTTTGTGTAGCGCTGTGTGAGTCACTCCTCGCCAGCAGCGGTCCTCTTCACACATGTAGCTTCCTCAAACTGCAGGCCTCTTTGCTTCCTCCAACAACAGCACGAACAACTTTTCCCACCAGGAGAAAAAGCCCGGCTCCTTCAGCGCGACCGGCCTGAATGTATTTATTGTTTGTCCAATTTACGGGATATCACAGCGCTTTCACAGAGGATAAATGTAACTTTGTAAAGGTGAACTGCTTCGGGTCGGCAGAGCAAGTGCAACGTCTGTTTAAAAACTGCTGGAGTCCACTGGTCGGGTCGACTCGCGTGGCAAGTTGAGGCAGCGGTGAATTAATTTAATCAGGGCGTTTGATTAGCTAATAAATATGTATGAAAGAAAGAGACATTTTCGGCTAGAAACATAGTATCTAGTTGTATTTCTAGCCAGTCAGCCAGAAATCAAGTTTGTTCAACGTCCTCTCTTCCGCCTTCCCAGTTCCTCTCCGTGCGCGTCACCGCGAAGCGCGCTCTCTACCCCATCGTCAGCCTAGAGGAAATGCAGCAGTCAGCCTTCCGCGAAAATAACGACATTTTTTTTTATAGATCATTTTCTTCCGGATTGAAAACAGTTTTTTTTTCCTGATAAAAAAAGATTCTCAATTTCTTTTTTCAAACTAACGACACAAGTCATTATAATATAAATAATTATCTTCTCAGTTCCCAGGATTCAGTTAACATAAATAAGAGATAGATAGATAGATAGATAGATAGATAGATAGATAGATAGATAGATAG
>JAVQJG010214110.1:0-12365 GCA_036024015.1 Craterocephalus amniculus
CACACACACACACACACACACACACACACACACACACACACACACACACACACACACACACACACACACACACACACACACACACATATTTATCCAATACAGAAATACCAGCTATAACTTACAGTTTCTGTATATAATGCTTGTTCATTTCCAGATATGGTCTCATTGAAAGACGTTACCTGTTGGTCTCTACTTTATATATCTCCTTTTTACATAACTTTCTTCTAATCTATGGATTTCTGGCTCATCTGTGTTGAAGGCAGCCTTCCAAGGTGCTTCCTCATCGCTGGCAGCTGCTCTGTGTTTGCTTATAGTTTGTAGTTTGTTCTAAGTACCATGTGGAAATAGTCCTGTAATGTTTTCGAGCTTCAGCAACAATCTCTGTGTCTGCTGTTTGCCTTAGAGGCATTAATTATTTACAGGACTGCGATCCCCACGGCCTTGGCAGCCATGCTCGTTGTAAACTATCTCTCCATTCACAGGGGAAGCCTGTAGGAACTCCTGATCCTGGAGCGTTCTTCCGTGTCCTGTATGAACATGGAACCTCCTCCATGTTTACAGCACCCACTGCTATCCGTGCCATCCGCCAGCAGGACCCCCACGCCGCAGTAGGGAAGAAATATCCGCTGGCCAGGTAGACAACAGTACGAATTGAATTGATTATCCTGTATTATGGGGGGTGTTTGGCAATGATATTTTCATATCTTCTCAGATTATTTAACAGCTTTTCAATGATTAAATCTGCAAAGCAAAGCAAGACAGCTCTGGCCTGGTCTTGCCTTTGGGTCTGAAAATGTGAGGAAGCCATTGTTTGTCACATGTGATGCTAATTAATTACTGAAAATTGTTTGATATTTGATATTGGTAGTGAACATAAACAAAGGGGAAATAATAATAATTGCTTTGAAACAAGAGAAAACAGACACTATTAAAAGTTTACACTTTCTCCTCGTTCACAGACAGCTACTCTTTACCTCCTGTCCTCACACCTCCAACTCAGCTGCCTTTTGGCATCACTGTGCATCAACATCTTCCTTTTCTTTATCCCAGCCATTATTTTGGCTGCTTCTGATTGGACATTAACACAAATGTAAACCCTCTGATCGGTGGAAACTTTAACAGGAAGTGTCTTTATCAAAATTTCCAGGTCAAAATACAGGTATCTTAATAGCATAGTAATGATAGCGATCTTTCTTTATGATGGAAATGTAATAAGTAATGGTGTTATCATGGATCACTGATTATGAACGCCCAGAATAAACACTACAGTTTGTGGCTGGATTCTAAACCTCCTGGATGGGATATAAATACATGGATAACTTCTATGAATCACCTAAAGGGTTAGCTGCCCTTCCCAGTTTACCCCACAGCATTACACAATTCTCTTCCTGAGAAACTGTTGGTAATATAGCTGATAGCAGTCAGCGGCGTGTTAAGGGTTAATGTAGAGTCTTTGGGCTAAAAGGCAGGAAAACTTTGGAGACAGTTATCAACATTCAGCTGCAGGGTTTATAGAGGTCTGAAACACAAGCAGTCATATTAAAGTGTTGAGTATGGTGGTCTGTTCAGCTTCTCCTGCCTCTTGTTAGTCTGTGGCCATCTGTTGACGCTCAGCCCTTTCTAACAGCCTGCACCCTCAGCTCGCTCCTCTCGGGTGCTAATCAGGATGGATAACAAACAGCAGCTCAGTCTAGCCCCCCCTTATGTCAAATCTTACTTTGATAATTTGTTGTCTCTGCCTTCCCGTGCAGGTACAGATTGTCTCTTTCTTGTTTAAAAGCAATCATTTTTCATGGTTTTGTTTTGGCTCAGAGAATCAGATACTTGCTGAGGTGATCACATTTGTTAATTGTTTCTAGTGGAGCAGACAAATCCTTACTAGAAGGGTCATGGTGTCAGTTACCACCTTTATTCTGTTCAGCAGTCTGAAAATGCCTCTTTGCACACAATCATAAAGCAATTCAGTGTGTTGGTGACCTTCGGTCCCAGTGAATCACTCAGTAATTCTGGCACTGCGTGCTGGATCTTCTGTTGTTCGGGGGGCTGAATGCACAATCCATTATTAAAACGCTGCTTCTGCAGTCTCAGAATGTTGTCTGCCATCTCTTTGCTTAATATTTGTGCTACCTGTCCTCTCAGTTCGGACGCCTTCCAGATCACTTGTTTTTCTTTTTTGAATGATTTTTGATGTGTCTTCTGGCATTAGTGGAGCAGAGATTTCGCATTTCCCTTCGGCCATGATTAAAAACACAGAGGCTGCACTGCAGAGGCAACACCTGACTTCACCGTGGCACACTGCAGTCAGGTTATTAGGTGATTATTTTTAATTTTAACGCACCATAAAGAGGTGTTATGGCAGAATAAATGAAAGCTACTTATTACGGCTGCTTTCACTTCTCAGATGCTTAATTTACGATATAGATGAGAGGCGGAAAATGAAGTCTTAACTCAGTCTTTCTTGTAAAGCACCATTGTGTGAGAGTAATGCATCCTCATTTAGTCTGTGCTGTTTGCCCCCTCCCCCTTGAACTCTGACAGAAACGTCCATACTAACAGCGCTGATGAAGGCCGTAAAACCTTTGAGAAAAGCTTTTAGCTCTATAAGGAAACACATAACTCCATGCAACTACTCCTTGTGCAATTTATTGACTCTTAGGTATAGTTCTTCGTGCGCCTGTTCAGTAAGGCCTTCGTCGGTGTGATGGAGCCATTGTTACTGTAGCTGCAAAACTTACGTGGTGTGTGGCTGCAGTGATGGAAGTGGTGCTGTAGGATGACAGATGGGGCAGACGCTCTGTCAGCAGCATTTTAAGGAAGATAAAAGGGAGTCTCTGCTGAGAGCATCTCCCATAAGCAAGTGAAAAGTGACTTTACTGGACTGTGTTTGTGGTTTATCAGAAAGCTGGTGTTGTTGAGTGTTTTCAGTTTGCAGCTTCATTTCCATGCTGAGTGGTAGAGCTTCTTTAAAGCACCAGTTTTTTGCTAAGCAGACACCTTATCAGGGCCACAGGCTCCACTTTTTGCTAAATCAAATAGCTGCAACTCAGCTGAGGTGCGCCAGTCTCGGCTGGACGTGGTGTGAGATGTGAGGGTCTGTCGTCACCTGGTTCAGAGGGGGATTTTTAGGTACTGGAACAAGGCAGGATGTTTTGCACAGCACAGGAGCTATTTCCTAACTCATGCTGGTGTTGAAAAGGTACTCAAGAATCCGGCACAGCTGCCCTGGGGCGAACACCGGACCTACAGCCTTGTTCTGGTTCAATTTCCCCCTTTTAACCTGTCAAGATAAATGCAGCAATTTATTCAGCTCTTTTCTGTCTGTGTGTATGCAGATGTAAAAGATACTTTGCCTACCCCTGTTTCTGGTAAAAACAGAGCACAGATGATGCTAATTCTTACTGACTTGGCTTGTGGAGTAAATCATGCCCCCCACTACAGATCTATGTTCAAAGTGACGGCGTTTTCTCCAGATGGTAGTTCCTTTAAACGTTCTGTAAACCATAGCTACACTGCAGAGTATCTTAATGCTCTATGGTCGGTGGGGATGTAATCGGATTTTGCTGAAACATAAAGTACCTATCAGGTCCGTGACCCAAACATTTATTGATTCAGATGGTTTTGCTTAAATTTGAAATTTAAAATATGAATCTCGACTTTTTTATTCCGTTGTTTGTGCTCGACTTTGATGCACTTTTTGCATGGAAAATGCTTTTTAGGGCACGCAACCTTAAAATGGCTCACTTATAACTATCTGTCATTTTATACTTTTATTTATTTATTTATTTTTCTTTTAATGTATTGGAAAGCACTTTGGTCAGCGGAAGCTGTTTGTTATGTGCTATATAAATAAATTGAATTGAATTGAATTGAATTTACTGATAGAGCTTTCTCTCTTCAAAAATAACCATCAAAATGCACCAGAACAGTTCATTCCTGAATCACATCAATTTAAAATGATCACTGTGAGATCCTTTCAGGTTGTCACATGTAGCCTTATCTGAATCTTATAAATATTTATCACAAGGCCGATTTGCTTTATCTAATCAGCAGAAATATTTAGACAAATGCAGAATAATGGAGACTTTATCAGGTCCTTCAGCTCAGTTAGTTGTTAATCAGCCAATCACATGGCAGCATCTGAACACATCTAGTCATGTAGACATGGTGAAGATGTCTTACTGAAGCTCAAACTGAGCATCAGAATGAAGAAGAAGGAGGATTTAAGTAACTTTGAACTCTGGCATAGTTGTTGGTCTGAGATTTTCACACACAACCGTCTCCTGGGTTTACAGAGGATGGTCTGAAGAAGAGAAAATATCCAGTGAGTCTCCATTTTAGTGGCTGATGATAGGGTCAGACTTTGGCATAAACGACATGGAGGCATGAACCCATCCTATCCGCTTTGATGTTCTGGTCAAGATCTACAGTCATAGGAATGTGTGTCACCAGGAATTACAGCAGTCCTCAGGGGAAACTTGTGTCCAGCGTGGGTGGACCTAATAAAGCATGTTTGTCATGCAACAAACTCCCACTGCATTTTACATTTAGATGTAACAATTAGAAAGTATTCCCATCAACTACACAATCTGGTCTGTTAGCCGTGACTGAACATAAATCACTCGTCTGGTCTTTGTGGCATTCCACTTCCACTTCTAGTCTCCTATGGAGCTCCCAGTTTGTTTGGATTTAAATATGAGCAGCCATGTGCAGCGAGTTTTGGAGGGAATGATGTGGGAGGAACCGCTGAGACCAGAGATAGAAACAGTGGTGTTTTGGGTCATGGGTAGGGCACATGGGGAGGATTTCATAAAGACTGGGAGCCACAAACTTAGAAAAAGGAGGAATGGGTGAGGAAGGATTTATATGTCCTTACAACAGCTTGCTAGACAGACATGTTGGTTTCTTACGATTTCAGGTCACATCATTACTTCACGAGTCAAAATGTTTTGGAGGTCTAAAGGAAGAAAAATGGTGGCCTGCTGTTTGGGTGAAAGGTGGAGGACTTTGCTCTGTACATGGCTCACCTGCACTCCACCTGCACTCCACAGAGAGGTCTGACCCTACCGCAGAAGGAGTAGGGTCACATTTAGGTCATGGATGGTTTTCAGACATCACCGTTCCCCTTACCGTTATCCTAGGAGGGGCAGCAGAGCAGTCATAAACATGTAGGGACAGAAATGTCATGTGAAAAAGATAAATGACATAAAGATGCATATTTTAAATTAAAACTAGAAAGTAAAGACCTGTTGCATTCATAAACTGATAAATGAAAAGATGAATAAAAATAAAACTGGGAGAGAATAAAAAGGAATTTTTCCAGTTTTAGGAATATTCTGTCTGATATGTAGACAGGAAATCAGACTCTGGTATTTCTTACTGCTAGTTCTTTTAGTGCCCCCCCCAACCCCCCAACCCCCCAACCCCACCCACAGCTGTAAACCCTGAGGGCATATTGTAGATTTTGTCAGTAAAAGTGAAAGGGTCCTTCACACTGTGAGGGTTTGGGGTGTGTCGACTTGAAGACGAACATCTTCCTTTAAGATATCCTCCGACATTAGAACCACATCACAGGAGTTCTGGGAGAAGTTGTCGGCCTTAGATATTTCCAGCTGATATGACCCAGTTTTTCATGAGACAAGCCTTACATTTTGGAGAACTCTTATAGCACACAAGTAAACCAGCACACAAACTGCTCAGCTCTGTGAAAATATGCATCAAATTGATTGTGGAAATGGCCCGATCCCTGAGGCACATGCTTTATTTGAAAGTTTGTGGATCTAATTGGACTCTTAACACCGAAGAGATAAAAGCTGTGCTCATGGTACCAGGCTGCAGGGACTCTTTTATTTCATTTTACGGGTTTTTGGATAGCACAATCTGGATGTCATGTCAGATTCTATCCAGCTTTCTATTTACATGCATCCATTCCTGGACAAATGGTTACTTTCCTCCAGGACTGAATGTCATCCTCAAAAATTCTGCAAAGGTCACAAATACAAAGTTTTCTGTGGATGCTGATGAAGAGTCATCTTTATCCGTGCATGTGAAAGCCGCATGGTTGGTTCCCATGAAATCTGAATGGACCATACTTATTATTAAGATGTAAATGTTAAAAAAGATATAAAATAGTTATTTTATTGGAGACAGTGGAGTTATGTGCTGATTGCTGATTTTTTGCTCTTGCAGGTTTCGGACATTATTTCTGGCAGGAGAGCGATGTGATGTGGAGACTCTGGAATGGGCAAAGAAGAACTTTGGGGTTCCTGTTCTGGATCACTGGTGGCAGACTGGTAGGAAAGGGTTTACTCTTTAAAGACAGAAATGATGGAGAGGTCTGAGGTGGAGTCTTTACCTTTTATGCTGGAAAGGAATATAACACCTGAAACATACACACCAGTTAAGTGCAGTGCAGGTTTTTGTCTCTTTGTGGAAATAGAGTCAAAGGTTTCTAATCGTTAAAGTCAGAATTGTTGAAACATTTATCTTAAATCTTAATCTTAAAGTACTTAATTTAAATTAATTAATTTTCTATGTTTTACATTGTGCCACTTCACAACAAATATAATCTCAAAGCAGTTGAAATAAAACTGGGTGCTGATGCTGATGATTTTCATGGAACAATGTGTGAGAATTACTGACATCTGGGGGTAAAGATGGGCATTGAAATTATTTCAGAAATAAAGCACAATGATGAATGGATGGTGTCCTTCAGTGGCCAAAATGTTTCCAGAGCTAAAAGTGTTTCATCTCTTTATGACTGCAGTCCAGATAAGCACAGGTACTACTCAGAAAAATTAGAATATCCTGAATAAGTACATGTGTTTCTTAAACTTAAATTCAAAGATGAAATGTACATATAGGATGCTTCAACTTCGACTTCGACTATGTAATTATAGGTTTCCACAATTTCAATATTTTTTCCGTTAATGATTCTGACGTCGTGTTTTTGAAGATTTTTTCTTGAAGTCAATGATCATTTCTTAAATTTTGTCACATTAAGATCTTAAAATTTGTTTCCACATCATGTGACAGTCAGACAGAGCTCGGTCATGCCCTGATTCAGGACCCTGCAGAAGGGTCAACAGAGCACTGTCGTCCAAGAACTGGAGCAGGTAGCTGCCCTCCTGGCTGCCTCTGCTGGTGTCTGTAGACATAATGAAGAGCAGGGGTGAAAGACAGCAGCCCAGGGGCCACCCAGGCCTTGAAATGACAGACAGAGTTTACTAAAACCCGTTGAACTCTAGCCTGTAGGTTAAGTAATTTGAGAGCAACAGAAAAATCTGCTCAGAGCTGTTAAAAAATTATGCCGGATGTTGAATTAAAATATGAGATTGTATCATATAAAGGCTAAAGAAAAATCCGCAAATAAAATCCTGACATGTTACTGGGATGCTTCTAAATTTTGTCTGAGATACCAAACGTGGCATCATCCATTCCCTTTCCTGCCTGGAAAGCAACCTGCAAAGGGTCAAGGTTGCTGTCAATAAGGCCAAGGATGGTTTCTGTAAGGATTTTCTCAAAATGTCTCAATAAAGTGTTACGAGAGCTATGGGCCTGAATTCATTGATCTCTTTTGGCCATTTGGATTTAGGCAAGGAAATGATATTGGAGGTTTTCTGCAGTTTGGGGAAATATATCCACTGTCCAGGCAGTGTTGTGAGCACCTCAATGACTGGCTCTGCATGGTGGCGCAGCGTTCTCCAACAGATTAAATCACCTTCCCCAGCTGTTTGGTGACACTTTCCCAAGTTATCTCATTTTCTTTGAGCAGTTTTCATGTAGGTCTGTCTTTCCAAACCTACAGAAGGATGACCTAGAGGCATTAGTAGGAGGACCGCAATCATTTCTACCATTAATACTAATGATCTGTGTGGGCTCATAGTCTCAACGGTTAAGCAGTGTCATGGATCTGATGTCCTTCCAGGCTGCTCTGAGATCAGGTTTGGCATACTGATTTCCAACTCTATTTTTATACTTAATTTTTCCTTTTTTAAGCTTTTTGATTTTTTTTTTGATATTTTATTAGAAATTCAGGATTCACATGGAATGTGTTCTCATTATGAAGCACTTCCAAGGTCTGTTTGGGGAATAGATGATGATAAACGTTTACATGCACTGCAGCACTTATTTTCTGTAGACGTGACTAAATATTTTGTAGAAACTGAACATTTGAAGCGGTTAAAATGAGACCAACAGAATGAAACTAAACTCCTTACTTTTCCTGGTCATATTCTTGGGCAGAATTTTAAAAAAGTTGCGATTGGTCCTACTTCTCATTTGGTTCACTTTTTAATTAGCTTTGCTCCTTACTGCATACTGACTGAGACATGAGGGCCAAATAATGTGCTCGAAGAGGTAGAGAAGAGAAAACAATCAGTTCAGGTGTGGACAAACTAAAGGCTGCTTTTATTAAGACAACTTAATGACCATCCTCAACCGACTCATTTAAATGTTCTTGCCAGAAGCCTAATGAGCTGAAGGGGATCCATATAAATGAAGAAAGCCCAATGCATAAAAACAGATGGAAGTAATTATATAGATTTTTCACTTAAACACGATTTAGAATCATTTCTGGTTGGGGGATGACTTCCTTCTAAATGTGCCTGCTTAAAAATTCCATTATCATGTCGATATAGCAGTGCAGGATTTCATCATTACACTTTAGATTAATGTTAGCCATGATCATTATTCTAACAGCTTGGAGTCATGAAAGCAGGCTGTAACTCAGACTGGTGGTGGCACATTTAAGAAGGGGGCTCAGCATTTCCCACCATCTGTGTCTTACAGGTACTTGTTAAACATGATGGCTGCTCTAGAAAAACCTCTGATTAAAATCCATTGTTACTATTGATTCTTGAATAGGAAAGTAACTTGTCTTAGAGGGGAGGTTTAAATCCAGGCAGCGTCTCACCATGCTAATGCCCCCCCCCCCAGTTTGATTGCTTTTCTCCTCGTGTAGCTCTGAGCTCTGATGAATGTGTCGGCTACAGCAAAAGAGCACAACTGGATGCCTCTTTGTTTTACAATCTCCTGCCTGCGCAGACAGAGGATCGATGCTGGACGAGGCGACATATCTGTGTTAAATATGGAATCAATACTGTTGTTGCATTGTTCGAATGCCATCGACCTTGAGTGTTTGTGCAGGCATGCACGTCCCGTCTGCGTGCGGATTAGCCCACTTGGCTTATTGGGTTCTCCAGGACACAGAGAATAAAGCTCGATAATACAGACATCTGATTTATCCAGTGGCTCTGGAGTTTATATGGTTGATGTTAAAGCGATGACAAACACATGCAAAGATTTCTGTCTTTCTGCGTGTTGTTCATGTTAGTTTGCTTTTCACGATGTCCGCTGCCAGCTGCACAACATCTGTAAGGGCAGCTGTCTGGTAGACTTGATGTATCCTGCCACATTTATGAATAAAGAAATGATTAAAAAGATCATCTCAGGGGCAAAATCTTAAGTGGTGAGATAAAAATAATGGTGTATTACTGATAATTCATGTTTCAAAATCCCAGTAAATACCATATTCAAAGTCACATAAATCTCTTCTTCTATATCCTGATGGTTAGATTGAACTTCATCAGTCATCATCATCATGTCTACATGACTAGATGAGTTGAATTGTTGCCATGTGAATGGCTGATTAGTTATTTGTGTTAATGAGCAGTTGACTAGCTGGAGCTGATAAGTATTGATCAAACATCCATCCATCCATTTTCTACCATTATCCCGGGTCGTATTGTGGGGGCAGCAGCCTGAGCCTCCCTTTCTCCGGCCACATCAGCCAGCTGAGAGATGTCATTCCTCCAGCATGTCCTCCTCCTGCCTGAAATCCTTCCCCAGGAAGGCGTCTCACCCTTCTCTAAGGTAGAGCTCGGCCACCCTGCTTGTATTTGTGATCAAACATTAATAGAATAATCATTTGTTAGTTGTTTATAATAAAGAATGTGCATTTTCATTGGTTGTTGTTCTGGCAACCAAAATGTCTGATTTCAATCTGGTAAGGAAAAATTATTGGTTTGAGGGTGTAAATAGGAGTAAAATTTGCACATATCCTGCTTTTTCTCTCCTTTCCACCCCAACCAGTCCAGGCAGATGACCGCCCCGCCTGAGCCGGGTTCTGCTGGAGGTTCGTCCTTCCTGTTAAAAGGGAGTTTGTCCATTCTCAAGCATGCTCAAGATGGGGATTGGATCGAAGACAAGATTCGGTGGAGTCTGTGGGTTTCCTTACATAGGTTATTAGTTATGAATTGACTTGTATGATCAGAGTGTCTCACACTGAAGTGCCCTGAGATGACATGATAGTGAACAGGTGCTATACAAATAAACCTGAATGGACTCGAATAAAAATTTTTTCCCCATGATTTGAACATTTAAAGCTCAGTGTAAATATTGCTCAATTTTTTTGTTCATTGAACAGATTTTGAGGAAATGTGGAGCTAAGAGGACTTAAGTTAGATTTAGATATTTAAGATTCAAGGAACTTTCTAGTCATTTAACACTTTCATGGCACAACCAAAGGGTCAGACGATGTTTTCCCTGTTATTTGGGTTTTTGTAAGAATAAAAGAGTCTCTCATTTTAGTGGCTTGTGTAAAAAATAAACTTGTCTACTGAGGGTAACCCTCTGTGGTAATGATCATCTGAGCTTAGAACTGGGACACAGCTTTTAACAATAAGAGTTCGCAGGAGTACAATGACGGCCATGACTTTGCTCTTTGTGTATTAAACTGTTCTGTGGATGCATTTCAAGCATTTCACTGTTCGTATGAGCAGTGTGGGAATCTAAGGACTGGAAACGGTAGCGGAGCACTCAGCCAAACAGGATTAGGACATTTTTAAGCCGCTAGCTGCTGCCTGATTTAACTACTCTGTTGCTCCATTGCTTTGAACATTGTATGTTATTGGTCTAACACTTCAGGGCAAGCTGTATGATTCTCATCTTCTCTGCAGCTTCAGTGTCTGACATAACATTTCATTCCACTGAACATAGGATTGCTTACATCATAGGTCTCCCACTCCCACACATACTCCAGAGCAGAATCCTGTCACATTCTGGAGCCGTATGAGCCAGGTGATTTATTGAGTTTGGAGAAAAACCTCTGGCACCCCCTTGATTTCAGTCTAGATGTGTAAATCCCATTGGCTTCTTCACCCCCTGCTAAACACAGTAACTGGCAGCTGGCAGGCAGCGCCTCAATCCAAATGTGCTCACTGCTTTTTCATGGTAGAGTGGGTCAGCCCCCCCATCTCGCCCGCTTTCTCTGTGTGTGTCAGACTCTTTGATTTGTGAGAAATGTGAAAGTAAAGCGCTACCTCTCTGCTGTCAGAAAAAGACACAATCATTCTGAATATTTAAAATAGTTTCAAGCCAGTTTTGAGCTTAAAGCACCAATGCTAACTTCTCAGAGACCGGAAGTTGCATCACACGCTGCCCGTTGACCTCCCAGTGCTCGCCTTCTTGTAGACCTTGCTATAATGTTTGCAGACACAGTGCTGACGTGTTTTGGTGCTTAAATTCCTAACTTGTGTTGTTGCTGTGTAGCATATGAGCACAAATGTGTTTTCCAGCCATATAATCGTAGCAGCTGCAGTTTGTACTTTTCAACAACAGCTTCTAGGACGAGAAAAGGCCAATTATCACGACTGTTACGCTACATGAATATATTAACTGCATGTAACAAAATTCATAAAGAAGAAGAGAGAGTTACTTATGTAATATACAATAGATGGAGATGGTTGATGGGATGAATCACAGGGTCTAGTATTTTCTTTTGTCTTATCCAGCATTGTAGCAGCAGAATGATGGTGTGGCTGCATGTTTTGTGATGACCAAATTTGCTTTTCTAAGAGGAGCGTTGTGGATACAAAGCTCCCCCTCGTTTTTTGTGTTATTCTTTATTTTTTCATTAGTCTGTTGTTGAATGTACATAATAATGCCGGACCTGACATGCAGAGATGCCAGTAACACGTTAGAAAGTAACACGTTACAGTAATCTAACTACTAATTCCAATAAATTGTAATCTAACGCGTTATAATGTCCTATTACATAATCAGATTAGCGTTACTCATGTTGCCTATAATTCGTTACTTCAAACTACTTTAATCAATTAGTCAGAGCTCACTGACGTCTTCTATTCAGCCGTGTTTGAAGCCAACTTGAATACATGCTTATGTCGTCGAAACAGTGGCTTTATTTAACTTAAAACGCCTTCTCAGTCACGGTGGTACACATATCTTATGAACTCATAAGCATACAGTTGCCTTTTCTCCGCTGAAACTTGACCTTTTTGAATGAAAATCGATACAAACACGACTTTGCACATGACTTTAGAAAAAAATATGACATAGAAACTTACTGC
>JAVQJG010214119.1:0-10438 GCA_036024015.1 Craterocephalus amniculus
TTATAGGAGCACATGGCCGGGTGCTTGATATTTCACAGTAAAATACAATATACAGTGTTTTATTGTTAAAATCCACCGGATCCACTTTGTTTTTCATCGACTGACTTCCTGCGTGCATGATCCTATCTCCTGAAATTGACGAGGATTCCAAGCGGCAAGAGGCAAAAATAGAATAGCCGCGTATTTTAGAGAAGCGGCAAGCGACGGCGCTTCTGGCGAAAGGGGTTTCGACGGATGTAATTGCGGTTGTTTGCCGCGACGGCGCAGCGCTGCGTGGCTGCATCGCTGCGTGGCTGCATCGCTTCCGCGTGCGGTGGGTTTTGGGGGTAAGTGTATGATTATCCACAATATTAAACTGCAGTGTAATTGTGTCAAACATCTGCAGCTAACAGAGATTTTTTTTCTAACAGCTCAAAGTTCTTCCTTCCTGGTCTATTTAAAGTTTAGCATTTATTTATCCAGGCATCAAACAATCTGTGATATCCAGATAAATCAACATCTTGGTTAAACATTTGACTTATTAGAAGATGGTCAATAAAAATCATGGAAGAAAATACTCGCCAAGACAGCAAGGTCTTTGCTGTTCGTTTTAATGTAAATTTTAAACAATGAGATATCCCCAGATAAAGCTTTTGCCAATGAGGAGAGGTAGATTTGGTAACACAGGGCTATCAGATAATTTACATTGATTATGTCACACTCTTGTAATGGAGAACCAATCTTGGAGAATTAACTTCAGTTCCAGTGCTCTAATCATTTTTAACTATCCGGCTGAAATAAAGGAACGAGTGATCGATATGACTTTGACTGATTCCATGTGGTGCGTCACTCCATCTCTTATTTCTTTAACATCATTGGCAGATGCATTTAACAAAAAGGTCCCTCTCTGCCTTGGCATGAAAGGAATGGCTGAACTGTCTGCGGTCTTGCTTGCATGGTTTCAGTAGTATTGATGAATATATCACAGTGTGTTCAGTCAGAAAGAACCAATCCTCCCCTTTCTCTCCTTTTTTTGAAAAAAAATATATATCTGGACCTCTTCCCATAGAGGACAGAGCGATGACCCAAATTGTGCTGCATTTTTAAAAGCAGATTTGTCTGCTGTTAAATGGAAACCCTATCAATACCAAAATGCAATTATTACACCTAATCTGCTTAATGTCATGAGAGTTACTACAACTCAGTGATTGACTGGCAGTTTCTAAACCAATTACCGGGAGCGATGTGACTTTTCACTGCGAGCAATTTGTCACAAATATATAAACAAAATCTTTATGTTTGCATACAAGATTGTAAACTCTCCGCACTTTGTTAACTGATTTACCATGAAAATGTTGATTTCCAGGTCATTTTTTTTGTGCTGGTTTAAATGCATTTCAATAAAATTACTAACTAAAAAAGGCATTAAGGCATTTATTTTTGTATCAAAAAACTGTTGAACCGTGACACTAAAGAACCAAACTGAATTTTGAGTATCGTTGTACCCCCAATATTTATCCATCAGTCCATTTATCTGGAATCAGGTCGCCTAAGCAGGGAAGTCCGACTTCACTTTCCCCAGCCACATCAGCCAGCTCATGGGGGGAAACCTGAGACTCTCCCATGCCAGCCGAGAGATATAATCCCTCCCGCATGTCCTGGGCCTTCTCCAGGATTGACGTGACTGAAATACTTCACTAAGGAGTCCATGAGGCGTCCTAACCATGTGCCTGAGCCACCTCATCTGGTTTCTCCCAGCAAATGAAGGTGGGCCATAAGCAAATTAATTTTTGCTGTCAGTACAGTGTTTTCATGCATTTCCACACATGCTGGTTGGACTGGTTCCGATTTCTCTGTTTTAGTTTTTTTTCCCCTTTAGCACAGAAAGCAAGTGCACCTAAATAGTGACAACTTGTTTCCTCTCAGGTTTGATTAAGTGCAGTACATTGGTTAACAAGATCCCGCTGAGGGGAAATGATGAAGGCCACTTATTAATATCGCAGCATGTACAGGCTTGGGGAAAAAGGAGTGCTCATTGTGTTTTGAAGCAGTCTGCCATTCTGTGGAATAGGAAGGGCTTATTTACCACCTGTCCCTCAGGTTCTGCAACATTATTGTTATAGATGTAGCCCATCATTTGACTCTCACTACCCCATTTTTTTCCAGTTTCAAAGTTATCCACTATTCATAACTTTCTCATTCAAGCTGCAGAATAAACACAAGCATTTTAAAATGCACTTGGTCAGATATTTCTTGACAGTGATGCTGAAATGAAATTGCCATTGGGCAAATTGTGACTGAGAAGTTACATTTCCATTCAAAGTACATAAATAAAATGACGTTATATATAAATCACTTTCACACAACCACAGCTGAAACAAAGTGCTGTAAAACAGTAGTAACAGAGGGAGATGGCCATCCACACAAACTGGCATCATCTTTACAGATGGCATTCTCACTATCAGTTAAAACAATTCTGGATCTTTAGCTTTGGGTAAAATGTAACAAACATACCTGGAAATAAATGTAGACCATTTGTAAAAAGGGTGTCATCAGGTGATTTGACAATATCACCCTCAGGGTTGCTTCTTTGTGTGTGTGTGTGGGGGGGGTGCGTGCGTGTGTGTGTGTCTTTCTTTCCATTGTTGACATAAGGCAGAAGCCATGCTCATAAATCATATCTTGATGGAAAAATAATTGTTTATAGGTTGGAGAGTAGAGATATATTTTACTCATTGTTCCAGCTTGCACACACCCTGCATGGCTACATTACTGTGCACATGTACTAAAATGTGACAACTGACTCATTAGATTGTATCATTTTGTTTAATTTCTCTAGCTGTGATTGATTTAGGTCTTATTTCACATTTCAGCCATACTTACTGTAAAAATAAAAGATTTAAATCTGACCCTGTTTTTTTAATCTTATTTATTTATTTATTTTTAATTCTGAAATATTTCTTACTGTGTGGATTAGCTTTCTGATTCATAGCATTTATTTCATTTTGTTTTCCTGCTGAGGTAATTAGAGTAATTAGGAGCATTGTTATTTAGCGACAACGGGCCACACAATTTCGCTTGAGAAGACAAGCACTGCTGTGCTGAAATGCGTTAATGGCTGAATCGTGTTCACAGAGATGGTGTGTAAGCAGAGGAATTTTAAGAGAAGCAGCAAAAGTGAAGGGGAAGAGGTGCTGGGGGGGTGTGAAAAATAATCACTGGGAGAGGAATGTGCTATCCACAGGGGCTCCTGCTAATTGCCTCGCTCATGAGTTTGTGGAACATGTTAGTCGGCTACTGGATCTGGATCCAGCTCTGCTGCCTCAGGGGTGTTGGCATCTCAGCTCACCAGACGACAGCTCAGTTTGACATGGACTTTTTCTTTTTTTTTCTCCCAGCCATTGCAGGTTTCCTCCCCTAGAGGTTTCCCCCCATCAGAAGTGGCCTAGCTGTGATGGATTGGCATCCTGTGAGTGTCAAACTGCTTTATGGCTCTTTAATGAGGCGATCAGGCACAGGGAGCAGCTTTTGCTACTGCCACTATTGGTGCTTAAATAGGAAATCAAAACAGGTGAAGTTTCATTATAGCACCTGCCTCCAAACCATTCACAAACTTACACATTAAAGCAAAAAAAAAAAACAACCATACACTCACACACATTTTCAGTGAGAATTAAAATTGAAGCATTTTTTATAGGCAGTCTCGTTTGTCACAGGTGGAAAGTTATGGAACAATCTACCATCCATAATCTGAGAGTGCCCTACATATGCCTCCTTTAAAATGGAGCAAAAAGACTGGTTTTTATCTAAACAGACCTGTACACCTTTTTAACAACTAGTAGCAGAACTATTATTAACATATCTAATTAAATATATATAGGGAGTTTTGGTAATTATTAGTAGTAATTATCAGTATAGCTATTAGATATAGTACCTAGGGCAAAAATAAACATCACAAACTGTAATTATTTAGTAACATATTTTCAACTATACATAGAATATTAGTAGATAATTCTCAATTACTAGTATCGTTATTATTATTATAGCCCACTAGTAGTACATAACAGAAAACAAACTGAACACACTCCTGGCTGGTAAAAAGTCAGGATAGACGCACATTGCACTTTACCGTGAATAAAAATACTGTGTGATACTGAATTTTTTCATCTATACTGTTTACATTCTGATGGTTGTACTGAAGCACGGTGGCACTTTAATTTGCGGGGATATTATCTACTGTAAATAATTTTAGTGATTAGTGATATTAATTGTTTTAATAATGGAATGACATGTCTTCTTTTGCTGTTTTATTTGATAATTTTAAGGTACATCTGTTAGGGGACAACAGATGGAAATTAGCGTGTGGCTATAATCTGGCTTGTTTACATCTACTGTACTTTGTATATGATGTTCATTAACTTGCACTGTCCCTGTTTTTAAATAAATAAATACTAGAAAATACTACAATACTAGAATGTCATGACTTTTACCAAGGTAGCAAATCAAACCACTATTACACACAAGCTGTTTAGTAAGCTGATATAGAATAGAGGTTTTTATAGAGTCTCAGAAAGTTACCATTAGTATTTCCAAAGGAATTTTGCCGTTTTCAAGCAGTAAATACTACCCTGTTATTTCAGTCCCACAATGCAACATGCTATGCACTGATGACACACACAAAGAAATAACAATAGCTGCAATATCAACAACTTCTCTAAATATACAATGATGTTTAGTTTTGCTGGGCATGATTCGATTTCTAAATGATGTTTTTGTCACATCAGTGCACACAGACACATTGTAGATGCGTTACTATGGAAACCCATCTCTAGTTATATTGAGTATGTAAGTCAGATTGTGGACTTTCATAAGCAGCAAATTACTTGCACTGATGTACGTTATAAGTAATGAATTCTGTTCATGTAGCAATATGTTGCATGCCAGAATAAGTGGTCAGAGCTTAAATCATGTCAACGATTTGGGTCTTCTCAAGAGTAAAAATGAGGATGAGAACTATACAGGTGAGATGGATGGAGTGATGGACAAGCAGCTTAACAGAGGGGACTCACTTCTTGTGCTGGTTCTCCTTTCGGTCTGCAGAGCCCAGACTCTGAAAGTAAGAGCAGAAAAAATAGACGTAAGAGTCAGCATAGAGGAGCTCATTCTCCAGCTCAATGCGACGCTGGCAAGCGGCCGTGTGACATGAGATACAGTATTTAAATTAAGGTAACACAAATAAATGCAATGTTTTTCCTTAAATAGTTTGAATTATTTCATTTTAAAAATAGTGTTTTTTCACATTTTCCCCACTTTTCTAAACCTTACCTTCTAATTATGCCAATCAAACGATCAGTGCCATCGTGCAATTACACACTCAATTACTGTAGGTTTTCCATTTGCAATTAACCCTCATATTTGTGCTGACGCTTGTATAACTGTGTTTTTAGACAGAAATTAAATCCATACAGAGGAGATGAATGGATGAGACGGAACTTTAAAAGCCCTTTTCCCAAAAGATGAAGTCAACTGAGTACAGAAACTGCAAGAACAAAACTGATACTCCCCGCCAGCTCGACTCAACGGGGGACGTTTGAATGCAACCCTCCGGCAGAGCCAACCTTTATAGGCACACAGTGACACAAAAACACACCTTAACACACAGGTGCAAACACACAAATAGTATCCCCCCCTGCTGACCACGTCTTCCATAGACGCTCAGAGGCGACACACGCTGAGGCAAAAATCTAACTGGGCAGAGGACCCACAGACACCCTGGCTTCGGGCGAAAGGTATGCTTAGAGTGTTCTGTTTTGCATTTTCATTTTGGAAATAACACCTTCTGTACTATACTGAATTACTGACAGTGACTTGGGACTCAGTAGGGAGACTAAGGCCCACTGTGAGTGGACCAAGCCAGTGTAGTTGGCCATTTGTGACCCAAAATTCCTATGCTAACATGAGAGTTGGAGCTAACAGCGAGTTTGCAAAAAGGTGGTGCCTGGTTGGCTAATTTCTCTTGACAAGGAGATATGTCTTGTGAATTCAAAGAAGTGATTATCACAGTGAAATAGCTTCAAAATGTCTCCGTTGCCTGAGATGTTCAGTCCAAGCCAATTTGTGAGGTTCATGAAGATAATATGTTTGAAAAAAAAGTGACTAAAAGATATTCCCTCCTTTGAATCTGAAACAGAGCATCAGAGATAACAGCTGTTTTGATTCTCCATGTGTGTATTGGTGCTTTTATGTGAGTAGTAGAGTGGCATTTTGGACCAGCACCTGACTTCTCAGTGCATATAGTGTGCCTTCATATGGTTTCATGCTCCTGGTGGGAACAGGATATGGCACGCAGAGTGGGTAACCTTTCACCCATCCCCCCCCGGCACCCCGCTGTGCCTTCAGGTAGTACCACTCTCCTGAGAGGGAAGACAGCAGGTGGGTGTGCTTCATTTGACAGAGAGATCTGTGGGAGGCTAAAGGAGGTCTATTTTAGGACCATCTATCAGAATGAACTATTGATTGGCATCTGAGCATAAATAGCATGCGGCTAAACTGAATAAGTTTTGGAGGAGCATCAATCTAGGATATCAAGTGTTTTTTCAAAAGCACATGGCAGTCGCTATCAATAATTTCTGCATCTCTACATTATTTAAGACATGCATGGCGATCTACTGTAGCTTTGCTTCCAATTCAGAAAAGTATATATGTACTTGAATCGCAGAATCTGTACACCTTCAGACAATAAACTGCTTCATCGTTACATCAGCTGTCATTGCAGAATATTCCACATTAAAAGACAGGGTTTGCTTTCACAGTTTGAGTCATTGCTCATCTGTCCTGTGAACACACTTTGCAGTACTTTGGTCATAATGTTAGTGAACATGGTCTATAGTTGGTGAAAGCCAACCAAAGATCACTATCAAACTTCCTCCACATGCTTTACAGATGATGTGGGATTTTGATCATGAGCTGTTTCATGCTTTTTTCCTACCATTGTGATGCAACGACATCTTCATTTCTAATATTTAATGTACATTTTATTTAATATACATTTTTATCAGTGTTTAACTTTGTACAATTGAAACAAAAGACTGGTTTATTCCTCGTGGTGAACCTTTTGTTTTTGCAGTCATTAGGTGTTTACAGGATACTTGGATCATGGTATACCTTCCCTCTGGATGTTGAGATTTTGAATTCTGTCACATCTTAAAACATCCTCTGAGGACATCCTGCTTTCCTTAGTTTGATATTATTGCAATTTTCACCTGGCTTCAGAAATTGTTTTGCTTAGTTTTTCATTACAGATGCTCTATTTTTTTTCACCTTATGCAGATGTTTCACAGCAGCAGCTTCTACTTGAAAATGCCAAACCTGGATGTTTCTGAACCAGCCGTTGCTTTAGTTTAACAAAACACAACCAGCCTACACCTGCCCAAGAAGCAGATGTAAGCCAATTCTTTAGCCTAAATTAAAGTAGATTTTTTTCTTATAAAATTGTGACGAGTCTGTGGTTTAGAAATAAAGATGAATATGGGTTTGCATCTTACAGCATGACTGCAGATTTTCTTTTATTCAAGGAAGCTTTAACATTATATTTTATTTTGACTAAATGTGCATCACAGGGAGTAGAAAGTGGTTTAGAATTCGAGTAAAGCGCATATGATGCATGATAGTATTATACAAACACAGTTTAAATTAGTGTAATGACAACATCTTGGGAAATTTTGCTCTTGCTATATATAAATATATATATATATACATCCATCCATTTTCTGAACCGCTTCATCCAAATGGGTCGCGGGTGTGCTGGAGCCTATCCCAGCTATCAACGGGCGAGAGGCGGGGTACACCCTGGACAGCTCGCCAGTCTGTCGCAGATATATATATATATATATATATATATATGTATATATACTTATATGTTGTGTTGTCCAAAAAACAAATAATGACTTATGCAAAATGTTTACCTAGTCAGAAATATTGTGACATTAATAAAAAACAAGCCAATAAGCTAAGAGTGCACCACACCTGACTACAGCAATTCCTGCCATCTTTATGATATTGGGAATTGAAGAAAAAAACATTTCTTACACTTGTATGGTACGAGAAAACCCGACAAATTCATATTAAGCTTTTTTTAAGTGTTTGCAAATGTAATAATAAAGCCCCACGAGGATGAATCAGATCTTGCTTTTACAGACAGCATGAAGCCAGAGCCGTTCTAGGTGAATGTGTGCATGGAAGCAGGTGTGTAAATGCTGGCATTCCCTCACAGCTGTGAAATCACACTGACAGAATACTATAAGCTGTTTTCTCGCCAAATGCCTCAATAACATAATCCCCTCAGTATGGGTTTCTTCAAATACTCGCGAGCAAAAACAAAAACATACAAGCAGAAGAAGTTTAAAAAGAGGTCAAGCACACAAGTAAGCACAAATGACAGATTTTCTGAACACCTCTACTTTGCATCCACTAATTCCAGCACATATCCACACACATATACACACATACCTGTAGAGTCTAACGTCCCTCTCCTCTCCCTGGTTGTTTCAGTGGCGACTCTAACTGCTGTTCACCTGGCCAACTTTAACTCGCGAGCTCTGTCTTCTCTGCCGCCTCTCAGCAACTCTATTTTGGCTGCTTTCTCTCTAAAGCTGTTGGTCAAACGAAGGTTTGCGAAAGCTCGCTCCAATGGTGGCTGCGACCGCCACTGACTTGTTGTACTTTAATTGTGGTTGCTAGGCGATAAGCTTCTCCAATTCTGCACACAGAGTGGAGGGGAGGACAGGAGAGGAGGGGGGAGAGAGTGAGAGAATAAGGTGGTGGTGGCGGGGGGGCGCTCATTATGGGCACAGCAGCTTAAAAGAATGATGGGCAGAAAGGAGGGGGAGAGGTTTACATGACTGAAGTTGTACAGATAAGAGATGGATGGAGCAGAGAGATATCACATAGCAGGTGTATCTGCTTCACTTCTACTGGAAGCACCATGCAGACCCTGCTCCAAACTCACTCGGAGGATTTGCCATTGATGCTTTAAAAGGACAATGCCAATAATCTTCTCACATCTGTGTTTTCTGTTTGTTGTCTGCTCATTAAGTGTGGAAAATGTTAAACGCAAGCTTACGGTGAAGTGTGTAGGGAACACTCACACCTTCAATCAGCAGTGGATTTTAAAGAAGAGCTAATTAAGCTTGTTGACACAACTCAGATCATAATTGCCCATTTCCAATCCCAGATGTTGCTATCTTAAAAAAATGCAAACAAGCAAACAGAAGACAAATTGATTCCATATAGCACTGACAAATTCATGGTGGATTTTAAACACTATAACATACTTTGTTACTGATATGTTTCTCTTAAAGGAAAAAAGACAATTGGCTGCATGTATCTGGGTGTTCATCAATTCAAAAACAACGAAACGAAAAAAACCAAAGATAAATCGCAACCCTATCGCCTCATTTCAGTCTCCCTTCACTGCAGTGAATTTCTACATCACATTTCAAGCTCAAAGATAAATAATCCTTCCTTCCCATCTTGACCTCTTCTCAACTTTAAGCTATTTATTTTTTTAAGTTCTCGTTTTATTGCTCTGCTATTAAAGCAACAGTACGTAAGTTTCCAACCTTAAACCTTCTTAAAGCTTCTGACTCGTCTTGATGGCACACTGAGGATCATAGTGCACATTCCTGGAGCCACAGAGCTGTGTTCTGTAGTGATGCTTTGTGAATCGGTAAGAAATTTGGTTCAACATGGTGAAAATGTCAATCAATATAGAAAATATAATAATTTTAACAGCATGTAAAAAAACCTCCATGACATATGACATGTCATTACGTTTTGTGTTTGTGATTGGCTGCAGCACCAATAAACAGACGAGAATCCAGCACGTCGTCAGGAAGCAACAGAGCTGCTGTTCTGTTCAATCTGTTCAATCCCGGCAACTCTAGTCGATGGGCAGCATTTCTGAATTGTCACTGAGGGTGTTGGAGCTGTGCGTTCTGAGTGGGCATTGCTACTAGTTTCATGGCAACCAAAACAAGCTGTGGAGAGGAGTGTGCTCACTGTGGGAAGACAGGACAGTATATTACAGTGGAGAGGAGGAGCTGGACGAGTCTGAGAAGATGGAGATTTTTTTCAATCTATACATTTATGATTCCTGTTCTGAGGAAAATTCGTTGTTTTGCAAGAAAGTTGTTTTCTTTTCCATTTTTACACTTTTTATCATATCAAGATATTGCTATATTTTGGACAATTCCAGCATATGCTGGATGTTGAGCATCTTTTATGACATGAATTCAGCTCATATGTTAATTAAACTACCAATTTGTGATTGTTTCCATATCATTAGTGATGTGACGTTATGTACCGAGGCTTCGAGGCGCGTGCCGAGTAATGAAGGCGGAGTTTCTGCGATGCGCGTACCGAGGCTCGCTTCAGTTAGGGGCGGGACTGAAAATGATGA
>JAVQJG010214130.1:0-16882 GCA_036024015.1 Craterocephalus amniculus
TATATATATATATATGTATGTATATATATGTATGTATATATAAACACTTACATACAATCTGGCATTATGAAGGACCCCGGTCGGTCCCATTTCTTCCTCTCAGGCTTTGAGCCTCTGAGAACTGCAAAGAGTGGACTGAGTTTTAATAATAAAACATCTAACATCAGGATTTAGTGGGATCTGTGCTGGAATACTTCCTGTATCCTTGCAATAACTCTTGTATTTTGCTCCAAAATCAGGGAAAGATCTCCTTGTGAGCAGCAACACAATGAGCGATTGAGAAAGTCTAGAGCTTCTTTCAGATATTAGCATTTCATCAAGTGCACATTTTTTTTTCATTTGGCTTGAAACATTTCCAAATCTAGGGAAATTCGGGGATGAGGATGACCCATATTTTAATATGCTCTTTATTGGTTTATTTTCTCTTCCTGCATTCTGTTCACCCCACTTGCGGTTTCAATCTGTCCAGTTTGGGTCCTGCATGCCAAACTGTCGAGAAAAAATGTCATGTTGTGCTTTCATTTACTGTTTAGAAGAAGAGTTGTGAGTATCAATCTAGCAATGATCTTCCAAACTGCTTTCCAACAATTATGGAAATGATCTTTTCCATTAATTATGCAGTACAAAAACAAGGCAAGAATCACTGGAACTAATGCAGTTTTTTAAAAGATAATTGGCTGCTGCTCTAGAAAATGAAGTAAAATTAAGCATCACAACTTTCCAGATCTAATGTAATCCTCCCTTATATACATCAAGCCTGTGTGAAACATGTCAATTAAAATAAACAGACCTGATTTATTCATTGAAAGAAATAACAGAGCATCTTTTCACCTTTTTTTATAAAAAGAAAAACACCATAGATAAAACATGGTTACAGCGCTTAAAATGTTTTGGTGGGACTAGCATTCAGTTTGGTAATTTGATAACTAGAACTAATGCTAGTAGATTCCTTCCTGTCCCTTTCTACGGTGCTTCGCCGATGTTTCATGTGCATGTTGGAGGAAAGTGTGAAAGGCAGATTGATTAATCTGGTTTTCAGCTGCAGCGGAGAGCAAAAGCTCTGGAGCAGCTCTTTAAACTCATAATGTCTGTCTAATTTAATACATAAACACCTCTCAGGAGCCGTGTGTGTCAGTATTTTAAGGGTTAAGAGTTTTTTCAAATGTCCTTTTATATACAGTGATTTTCGTTTGTATTTTTCCATACAGGTATGTTTCCATGGTAGGTTTTGTCCCCTTTCATCTGAAGCAGATTTTTCAACCTGGAAAAGTTACACCTACAGAACAAGACCCTTTGGTTTTTCTTGGTTGTTTCGAATGTTTTTATGCAAAGCACCTTGAATTGTCATGTCCATGAAATGTCACAACATCAGGACTAAATGGCTGTTAAACATGTGATCGTATTCTCCAGTCCCTCACTCCTCAAGATTTCTCGACCAACAGCAATGAATCAACTTTAAAATATCTTTTTCTCCAGTGATCAGGGCTCAGCTTCCTGCAGCAAATTAGAAAAAAAAGAATAGAGCGAAGGAAGACTAGTTTTGCAGCTTGTGGCAAAGTTTCCTTCATCATTTCCTGTTTCAACTTTAGTAAAACTCACATATAGACCCTCAAAGGCAGGCCCAGTGTGTTTATGTGTGCATGCCTGAGTGTGTGTATGTTTGGCTGCAGGCCCACATGGTGTTAATTGGATAATGAGGTACAATGACAAATCCCTGTTGCTGTGACAATAAGGTGCTGCTTCCCAGGTTTAATATCACAGGCCAGGGCCTAATGCTGTTTGGACACACACGCACATACAGCTCAGGTGTCTGTTACACCACTTTGGAAACTAATCTGGTTCTCCCTCCTAGCAGCCAATCATAGGCAGCCACTGCTGCCCCAACAGCCAATCAATTATCTGTAATTCGTGTAAGGCTCTCCTCTCCTCTCTTTCCCTCTCCTCACTCTCCTTTACTCTCATCCTGTCATTTTCTTTCTTTTGTTGCTTTTTTCTTCCCCTCACTGTCCCCTGTTCCTCCATCTCCATTTCTTGTCTCTCCTGTCTTTCAAGAATCGTTTACCTGTTTTTTCTACTAGTTTTTCCTTGTCCTGCCCTAGAATTACTCCACACTCTTCTTGACCTTTTCTCTTTTCTCATTGTTTCTTTTGGTTCCGTGTCCTCTCCTTTCATCCTTCATCTTTCCTTCTGTTTGCTCATTTTCTGTGCATCTCATCTCTTTCCATTGTTTCTACCTTTTCACCTTATTTCCTGTTTTTAACCTCTGGTCTGCACTCTTCTTGCTTCCTCTACTTTTCTCACAACTCTCTTGCTGAGCCATAACTGGGGGGATTATGGGCCATAATTCACGGGGATCAGAGCCGCCGCAGACATGCTCGCATTAATTGGATGTCCATATTAAATGGAAAATGAGAGCGACGCTGAGGGAAAAGTGAATGACTGACTCTCTCCGCTGCTATTGACCTATGGGGAAGAGATGCTGCCCTTTTCCCCAGCGCTCTCCCTCACCCAGTTTTCTCTGCTCCCGTCAGCGTGATGGATCTCAAAGCATTCATTTTCTGACCCCTCACCTGGAAGCAGATTAAGCGCTCTGATTCAATAGGGCTGTTAATGGGGGCGCCAAAAGTTTATGAGGATTTCTGGAAAAGGCCAGGGAAATTAGATTGTAAGCTAACAGATTTATTGCTGTGTTTCAACACATTGTAAAAAGATTATAGGACCTCCAGGCAGGTTGGAGGGGCACAGGGGCAGCGGCGTGTCTCTCGGTGTGAAAGAGATAGAAACAGAGTTCTGCACTCACATTTACCAGCTATTCTACCCTGACAGGGTAAAGACAAGCATGTCAGTCAGCAGGGGATAAGCTCTAGCCTGACCGTAACCTGAAGGACAGATGTTTAGACAGCATGCCACCATGAAACCCTGCTGGAGGGGATGTGATGTGGAGTGCCTGTTGTTTTCTCTAATCCTTTGTCAGCTGCTTTTAAATTGTGATTTTACTGATTTCTACAAGCAGTGATGTAGAGGCTCACACGCTGACCCTGCTGGTTGATCAGCTGAAGATATGGCCAACAAGAAACAGGTGGAGGACTTGAAACTGTTATATAATATGATGCAGGCAGCAAAGCATGTTATTTCCATTTGACTTTCTCACTTTATTTTAACAAAAGGTTTCATATCCAGGTATCCAGAGCATAAGCATTATTCATACACAATTTTAGCATTCCACTTAATTTCATAGAACAGTAGCTTAATTAAATTATTTGCAAACACGAACATGGCATGAAATACAACATTATAAAAACTAATCTTCAGTTTGTGCTGAGAGAAGAACATTTTTGTTGCTTATAAATTCTTATCAGTATTCAACAATTAAAAATGCCATGGCTGGAAATCATTTTTTTAAAATTTGTTTACGGTGATGTCAGTAATGATGAGCTGCAATGCTAACACAAATAGATTCCCCGTGTGTTCGGCAATCAGCTCGGGAGTAATGTAAAACTGTGTCATGCTTGTTACTCTGGGGTTGGTGTTGACCTAATGCATAGCTCAGGGTAAAAACATACTCACCGGGGTTGAGGAGTCTCTGCGGGCTGAGCTGCAGATTTCGGGTTTAACCCTCTGATGTCTAATGTTCAGTTGCACACCAGCGCCTCAGGATTTCTTTCTATAGTAAATTAATTTACATTTGGAGGATTTTCTAAAGATGCTGGCTTCCTGTGGCGCCACAGAGATCAAAGTGTCTCATTCTGTGTGTTTGATGATGTTTGATGTTTGCTTTGAGTGTGAATGTTGCTGACTTTTTGCTGTCTTTTTCTATGCACAGCGGGAGGTGCTCTTTCCTGCCTTTTACTTTCTGCCCGTCCTCGCCCAAATTTGATAAGTTGCATTTTACTTTTTTTCCGGCTCTCATTCAGATTCCCTTTGCTGACATATTCTTAATCACCTCATGAGGTCTGCCCAAGAAGTATGATGGGAGGGTGATGATGCAGGAGGAAGAGGCCAGGTTTCAATTCTTGCCCTAGGTAGAAGGGCCCTTTGAAATTTCATATTGTTGATCAGTGAGAATCCAGTTTCAAAACATCTGAACTAGCATCACTGAGATAGTTCGACTCAGATTGTGGTTACCTCCATTTAGTTGAACTTTTTAAAAAAATGTACGAAACTTTGATCAGCATTTCAACATACAAGACCTTTTAGATACAGTTAAATGATCATATAGACCAGGGTTACTCACTCCGGCCCTACAAATGCTGCAATCCAGCAGGATTTCATTGTATTTCTGCTCCAACACCCTGAATCAAATTAAATGAATGTAATAGCCTGCCAAGGTCTTCACAATGACTCATTAATGTGAGTCAGGTGTGATGGAGCAGGGCTACATGGAAAACCTGCTGGATTGCACCTTTCATTAGACCAGAATGAGTAACCCTGATTTGACTGATTATCACTATTGATTCTGTAAATAGTTTCTTTTGTGAGTACGTAGTGATTTTTAGGTGGATTTTAGGATACATTTCTGGGTCTGAAGCCAATCCGTGCCATTTATACCTGACTTGCGCTCATCTGCGCATGCACCAAAAGGTTTTACGGCATCTGTTTACGGTCTTTGGTAAACAGAGCACCGTCTTTGATGTAGCAGACCATGGCTATCAATCAACTCAATGTGTAAAAACTGAACTAAGCTAAACAGGATTAACTCTTGCTGGAATGAAACGTACACAACCCTGGCATGAATGCAACTCCTGCTGTGAATGAAACGTGCAGGAATGCAAAGCAGGGCTTGGAGTAAAGTAAATAAACATTATAAAGAGATGGAACAATAAAAATTATTTCACAGCAGTGCAGTTCCTTAAATGGCCACTCACGTGAGGCTTCTCCAAAAGTATGTAATCTCCCAAAGATTCCCATGTTAAAATGTCCATAATTCTGCAGAAATTAAGACACTAAGAATGGTTCTTTATACTTGTAGCTCATTTCTACCGATGATTATGCTTAATTATTTTCTTCAGTCAGATGTTAGTGCTGTAACCTCCATATATGTTCAGTCTTTTTTCATTTTTCTGTCTTGAACTTTAAAGGCACACCACAAACCTTTTGCTATTTTCTCAGTGAGGCACCTGCTATCGACAGCAGCATCCATCTTGCATCCTACGTATACTCTGAGCTCTCCAAAGCCAGTAAAACATTTGTATCTAGACTCTTCTTGTCTGTTGTACCTTCTATTTCTTTTTCTTTTCCTCTCTCCCTCTCCCTCTGAGAATGTTTCTTTGCTGAAAAAGCCACAGTACGCTTTCAAAACCGCCGATGTGTTTATATCGAGTTGCTAGCATGTGATGTGGTGCATAAAGCACAGCTCAGCTGAGACATCATGCCCATAAAATTTAATATGCTATCTGAGGTCTGTAGAGTCTGAGATGTTGCACTTGAGTTTTTGTTTTGTTTTGTTTAGTGATTGCATTATAAGCTAGCAGAGATCATCCACTATACATCTCTGCTGAGTTTCCCTTGAATGTTTTCCATTTGTGAATAATTGATGTTCTTAAATGGTGTATTGTAAATAGTTTGAAAATGGTCTTGTAAGTATTCCCAGATGGTTAAATAGCAACAACTGCCTCTGTCTTTCCTAATGTCTTTCCTTTCTGGACATTATATTAACACACACCTGACATTGTAACTTAAACTAGTAAAACAAAACAAAATCCTGCAGTATCTGTCCTGTTTCATAAACTTCATATACTTATTCTTGTATATTAAACAATTAAGATACAAATGATATCACTTCACGTTAAATGTAAAATACAATAATGTTTTCAGCTTTTCTGCGTTAACAGAGCGCATCGTTGCAATGTGCTGCAGGTTGCTGCTGTGCAACCTGTCTGTTTCCACCAAACTCCTTTATTGTGCTCCATGCATATGTCTTTGTGTGTTTGTGTGTGTGTGTGTGTGTGTGTGTGCGCTGAGCTGTCAGTGAGCAAGAATGTTAACAATGATCTGAATCTCCCCGACTTCTTCTACATTTGACTCCCCCAGGCAATAGCACCTGCCTCTGGGCTCTTTGTGAGGCCCCACGCCCACTCTTTTATTCACATCCTATATGTGTGTGTGAATGGTGGATGGGGTGTTTAGTGAGTCTGATTGTGGTTAAATGTCCCTCAGGGACACAATGCAGAGCCTCTTCACCTTTGACCTCCGCTTTGTCTTTCTCCTGCTCACAGTTAATAATCCTCAGTGGTTTCACACATTTATGAGGCTAATCAGTTTAAAAACTTTGACACAGATAATAATCTCTCATGGAGTTCACATAAGCAGCACGTCAGGATTTTGATTGAGCCTCAAATAAATTTCTGTTCATTTTGTTTATTTTTTTTGATAAATGGTTAACCTTTGAATTCAAAGTTATTTTTTAAATTAGTTTTAAAAATTTGGGTGGATGAAATTATAACTGCAAAGAATTCCTATAAAAATATATCAACGGACATGTTTTTTCACCTTTTAAAGGTGGATTTTTAGGTAGCCTGCAGAGAGAGAGAGGATTTCATTGGTGTACTAAAATTCCATTTATCCATAAAGTACCATGTGAGTAAAAGCAATGGTCCCTCAAGTAAATACTTTGCAGCCAATTGTTGAATTTTAAAGGTAAACAATCCTCACAAACAATTAAAGCATGAAGCAAGTTGTTAAGGTAGATTTTTTTTAACCTATAGCTAGTCTGATCATTAGGCTGATAAATTGTTAGCCCAAACTATTGTTATATGGTTATGGACTAGACATTGTGCTAGATTTGACTAACAACAGGAAGGTCCTTGTTTGCTTCCTGGCCATGGCTTTTCTATTTAGTTTGCATGTTCGTGTGCCCGTTTGGACTTTTTTCCTGGTATTTCTGATTCCTCATCACCGTCCAAAAAAGTCCTGTTCAGTTGTTATCTGATTCTAAACAGACTTTCATGGCTGTTTCTAACAGGAACATTTCTGATAATTAAATCTTGATACATTTTTTGCAGTAAGGGGGCGCAATAAATGTTCCAGTTTTTAAGATGCAGCGCTTACAGGCTAGGCTACAGCTGTACAAAGCAGACCATTTATAAATCTTTTTGGCGTGTGGCTGCACTCAAACTGCAGCTTTCCATTTACTTTTGGTAAATAAGAACCGACATTATTAATTCAAAACCTCCCCTCCCAATAAAGTCAATGAGTGCTTCAACCAAAGCAGCCACTTGATTCTCTCACTGAAGGTTCTGTTTTTTTCCTCTTCAGTTTAACATAAAATCTGTACTCGTTCAATTACTTGCTGTTCTAATTGTCTGTTTCAAATTATGACCAAGGTAAACTAAAATTAGCAAATATTAGCACGGCAGTCTCCATGCATGCCAGTTTTTTTTATGACCGCTGTTTGCTACAATAGGCCTTTACTGCATAGTTGTTCATGCAGGCAGAAATTGTTTCTTCATGAAATGCTTCATGAAAATGGAATTTAGTCCCAATCATGGTTATATTCCGAAGTAATGCTATTGCATGACTTAAGACATCTTGCAAGGATTTTGTTTTCTTCAGAAACGCTTCAGAGTGATCTCTGCACTGAGGTGGAAATGCTTGCATGAGTCATATTTTCCTCCTGAAGTTTGGAGACACGGTACTTTACATGATGCCGAATAGGTTGTGTTCTAAGGTGCAAACAAATGACTTATATGTTGCTTTTATTTGCACTGCTTTCTTTTGTTGTAACTATCCTCTTTTTGTGGGAATGCTGTCAACAAACCAGATCAAATCTCCTGTGTGCAGATAGTAGGAATGAAGTTTCAAGATAAATACTGTTGAATTTAACCTTAAGAGAGCTGAACCTTCCAGTCTACCTTGGATGTTTTGTGAAAAATCACCAGGATAAAAGCGTTATGTAAATTCATTAGTAGTTGCTCCACAGTTGGATTAGTATATCTATGGACATATGTGGACAAACGTTTTCCTCTACAGTCAAGGTTAGAACAGTATCTGCATAAACATGTTGTTGTCAACCTGTTGTTTCTTTGCATGTTTGATTTAGTTAAATATGAACTGATGTTTAATGCTTAACCATCAAAACGAGACGAGTACGTATACTGCTCTGCAAGGCACACCACCTCTGCATGCATTTTCCAGTGTGTAAGCCCCAACCTTTAGACCTACTTATGTTAAGAGATGAATAATGCAATCACAGTATATGATGAAATATGGGAAAATATGCAGGTGATTTGGGCAACACATTTCCTAAGATTGGTGCAGTACTGCAAATAACATGACTAGATACAGTAGGTTATTTGTTTACCCTCCATTCACGATAAACGAAGCCTGCAAGCAGTAAAAACTTTCATTTTTATTTTGAAAATCGATTAGGTTAAAAAAGGCTGCATAGAAAATGTTATTTGATCGGGGTAGTCTTGCAATAACGATGCAAGTGAAAGGCATTTTAACCAATTAATTTTGGTCTCAACAAATTTGTAACATATTTGCATGTGCACACTTGACAGCACTGACATTGCGTAGCAGCTCCTGCAGTTGTGTATTTAACGTGTACTTTGAGGCTTGTATGTTTGACATTAGCTCTGCAGACATTTCTCCCAGCAGTAGAAATGTCAACACTGTTGGTTTAGCCTCATTATCCCAAATCCAGCAATATTTCCTGTCAGGCGAGTGTTTGTGTATTTACTCCCAGCTTTTCTCTTGACTATCTGAACTGTGACGTTCAGCTGACCTCAAAGCAAACAGTCGCCCATTTCATCTTTTCTCTCCCTCCTGCGCTCATCTCACCCCTGCCTCCCTCATCCTTTCTACCTGGGGCAAAGTCTTATGTAAAACACATTTATTTTTAATGGATTTTTTAATGAATTTTTTAGCTCCCTATTAATAATGCCATTAGTGGTGGCAGAGCGGCGTCAGACAGCAGCCTGGCCTGCTAATCCTGCCCCCCAGCCCTGGCAAATGCAACTAATCCAGGCCCCTGCTTTGGCTCCAAGTAGGCCTCACACACACACGCGCGCGCACACACACACACACACTCATCCAAGTTTGTGTGAACATGTGTTGTATGTAAAACACTACCACACACACACACACTCACACAAGTTTGTGTGAACATGTATGTAAAACACTACCACACACACACGAGGGAGCATTAGTTATTCCTCAGTGTGTAGATTTTCTTTCTTTCTTGCTGTTTTCTCACACACCTCCCACCACCTCCTCTTCCTCGCTTAATCACAATCCCGCTGCTATTGTCCTGGCGCTCCTTCTCTTATTCACATCTCTCCTTCGCTTCTCATTTTATTTCTCCCTTCTTCCCCCTTTCAAGTATTCCCCTCCCCTTCCTTCTTGACCTCCTCCCTCATTTTTTCCCCCCTCCGTTTTTGCCTCTCTCCTCAACCGCCTTTCTTCTTCTTCTCCCTTGGGCACCCAGCAGGCCTGGCCTTGGTGCTCGACTCCTCATGGATGCTCCTCACCTGAGGCCCTGAGTACACACACACACACACACATACACACACACACTCACACATCTGTGGATGCTGCAGAAAGTCAGCGCAAAGCATAAAAATGGCGAGCTGCTTAAAGCCTTAATAGAATTTGAGCCTAGCTCAGAGAGAGCTGGAGAAAAGATGTTAATTACTGCTAGCTTTAATGCTAATTAAATGTTTCAATTAATGGTGTTTGTTGCCAAAATGTGTGCTAGTAATTGACGAATGGCTATAAGGTGTGTGAAGGCATTAAAGAAGGAGACAAAGACAGAAAGAGGCTACGCTCTGCCTAGATGTGCCAGAGCCCGGAGCAGTGCAGCACGGGAAATTTCATTCATGAGGTGAGGGGGGGAAAGTGCTGGAACGGATTCAGTGCAGCTGTTTTCCATAAAACTGTTCATGGCCTCAATCAAATATAGTTATTTTAGTGCTGTTGGACCATGAATGCATGGTGTACTGTACGTGTATTGTGGATGTTTATTAGGAAAACAGTATATTCAAGCAGAGTACGGTTTGTTTTTTCATCCCGGATGCTGAATTTATTTGTAAGAGTTTAAACATTAATCCCTTTAATGAGTCCTTGTTAAAGTAAGACATCTTCATCAAAGATATTTGGTATATGTTAAAAGGTTTTTGAATTGTATGTATTCTTTAGGATTTATTTACTACAGCAATGATAGTAATATTAAATAGAAATTAATGATAACACCAAATGCATATTTACAACTTTTGAGGGGCTGCAAAGGAGAGAAAAACTTATGAGCCATACATAGCATTCGTTTGCTAAATGAAAAAGTGAGACAAAACAGAAATGATCATTTCCATCTACATTTACTGTTCAAGTCATGTTCGTCATTGAGATGTTTCTTTCCAGCCTGAATAAAGTTTGTGCTCTATGTAGAATTTTCAAGAAGCAAGTGCAGGAAAAATATTATTTACATCAGAATTGAGATTTTTATTTATTAAGACTGAATCCATACAAAATCTCCAAGAATCGCTCTTTTAAGACTTTAAAAGTCTTTGAAAGACTATTCTCTAAGCTAAGTGACAAATGTTAAAGTTTGCGAGGTAAGCAAAGATAAATGTCACCTCTTTATCAAAATATTGCTTCTGTGTATTTTTAATTTGTTAATCACTTGATTATCCTTGAAACCTTACTCCTCACTTGTAGAGGAATGTAGTTAATCCCAAAATTGGCACCCTCCATCCATCCATTTTCTGAACCGCTTAATCCAAGTGGGTCACGGGTGTGCTGGAGCCTATCCCAACTATCAACGGGCGAGAGGCGGGGTACACCCTGGACAGGTCGCCAGTCTGTCGCAGGGCCGACATGGAGAGACGGACAACCATTCACACACACTCACACTCACTCCTAAGGAGAATTTAGAGTGCCCAGTTAACCTTACATGCATGTCTTTGGACAGTGGGAGGAAGCTGGACTACCTGGTGAGAACCCACGCATACACGGGGAGAACATGCAAACTCCACACAGGAAGGCCACAGTTCTCACTGTGAGGCCGCAGTGCTACCCACTACACCACCGTGCAGCCCAAAATTGGCACCCTTTTGTGACTAAAAAAGTTTTTTGTGTGCGTTTAAATCAAGATCGAATCAACAATCGATACAGAATCAAATCGCTGCCCCAAGAATCAGAATTGTATCGTGAGTTGACGTCAGATTCACATTGAAAGTTATACCTGTTGAAGACAAAATGCACAGCCTTTATTTCTGTTTCTCTAAATATCCATCAAATAATACTCCTGACTGAGATTTGTTTTTATTTTCATGAGTGTTTAGCGGAGGGGAGCACTTGGCAGCCAGTAATCAAGGTGCAGAATATTTTGATGTAAACTGTCTGTTTTAATGCAAGCCATGCTGGTTTCCTAACTTTAAAAATCTCATCTTTAAAACCTAATCCTAACCAAGATTAACCATATATGTGTGCTCATGTGAATCAACATTCTGTAACCCCTGTGGTGTTTCAGTGCTGAGGGCAAAGTCTCCTGGATATTTTCAGCTGATGAATGTGATGCACCAGTTAGTTCGTAAATACCAGATGAAATGCAGCGACCCTTTGTTTCTGTAGTTATTTTAGTTTCTTCTAAAAACTGAAATCTTTGTCTGTGGACGTAATACCACAAGTTTACAATTATGCTGTGAAGTTGGTGCTTACATTTTTATTTTCTCATCTACATGTAGAAGAAACTGAAAATCTTCTAAGAAATATTCATACCAGCAAGCCCTTCGATATACAATTGCCATATATTTATTTTTTATATATTTGTTTATGTATTTGTTTTAAATCCATAAAGCAGCACCGCTGAACTTTGGTGCCTCCTACTGTAACAAAGACCAGTGTCCGAATGCCATTTTTACAATTAACAAGCAGTTACTCTCACGAATGCAAGAGGATGTACTTTTAGAAAATTAAAAAAAGGATTATGTGGAAAAACAGCGATGTCTTACTAAAAATCTTTGCAAGCTGTGGATTTACGCGCATAACTTTAGTTCTGTTTACTCCACCATCTAAGAAAGAAGGAAGGCTTTTAAAAACAATCCAGAAATGTACAATTCATTTTCCTTTGTCAGCGCGAACCAGACAGGTGTTTCTCATGTTGTCACAGCGCCAGGACCACAGGTGTATGTGTGTGTGTGCGTGTGTGCGTATCTGTGCTGCATGTGCTGCCCCTCGGTCATAAACGGCACAGACACGCAGTCCATCATGCTGAATTATAACCTCGCTGTGGAGCCAGCGATGCACTCACAACTGCTTTGTGTTCACTTTGCACCCAGTCTGTGTGTGTTTTTCCTTTTCTTTTTTTTTTTTTTTGCGTCTGTTCACTGTGTGTCACACTTGCTGCGCACTGATATGAATTCTGTCTGACTTGGTATGCAAATCAAAAGACTCTAGGTGGGGTAGTGCTAACTGCCCGGTGGCTCTTTGAGCAATGTGTGTGTATGTGTGTGTGTGTGTGTGAAAGAACAAGTTTGAGCATGCTTGTGTGTGTGTGCGTTTCCTAAGGCTTTCAGGATAAGGATGTGAAATTCTAGATCAGCGTTTCAGTGCTGAAGGCCTGTAGGCTCCTGTCAATCCTGCTGACACACACACACACACACACACACACACATGCACAAACACACGACTCAGTGAATTTCGGGCGCAGATTAACATAATTAAGTCATTTGTTGTGGTTGGAGCCGATAAAATCACTGAATTATTCAATACCAACAATATCGCAGAGCAGATAAATCTGTGTTTGTCTTCTCCGGCGTGCAGGTGTCACTGCACACCCCGACGCTACCACTCCATCACCTACAATGCATTGCACTTCTCTTAGTAATAAGATGGGTTAAACAAGTATACTTCTCCCCAGCATCACAACAATCCATCATTCACAAAGCTTCAACAGCACAACCCAGTCATTTGTTTGTATGGTGGCAATAATAAGTTAAATCATTACTGATCATCTCTACATACTTCAAAGAATTTGACAGTGCAGTATGTGATATGCCGTGATGGTTTTGTAATCTCATTCGCAACTTTAAAACAAAGCAGTGAGCACTACTTTGTGTTGCTGTGCTGAATTAGCATCTTAGGCATGTTTTTTTCCTGAACACTGACAGCAAAGCAAAATGGATGGTAGAGCAGAAGGGGGCGGGTTGGAAATGTACTTTGAAGTACAGTAGTTGCTCTTCATCAGGGACTGAAAGAAGAAATTGATGAGAAATGGGAAATGCTAGCATTGTAGGAGTGAAAGTGGAGCAATTACAGCAGCACACAGTTGCAACTTTGCTGTTACCAACGAGGTGGGAAAAACGTAAGATTCGAAAAAAAAAAAAAAGCTCTGATTTAACAGCTCTTTACTCAGCCAGTAGAATAGGCTGTCCAATGACTGAAAAGTTGGCAGTTCAAATCCCTTTTGGCATCACTATTGTACTCAGTTGTAAGTTGCTTTGGATTACAGCATCTGCTAAATGACTGTATTGTATAGTATAGTACAGTATAGTATAGTGTACATTATAGAACTGGTACCCAAACTTTTTGAGCCACGACCCTCTAATAAGGAAGATTAATGTGCATTTACACATTACTGTGTTAAAGAAAAAGGGTGTTAAAATTAGATGTATTTCTTTGTTAATGGTTTCATTTTGACAGCGCTGATTCCAAATTTATTTGATAAATATAGGTTATATAGTTTCACAATTATCTTGCGACCCCCTGAAATGATCTTGTAGCCCACATGTGGGTCCTGACCCACAGTTTGGGAACCACGGTGGTATAGTATCCTGCTTTTTCTCCTAGTCAGTCAGACCAGTACCGCTCTGTTCCCTATTTCATTTGTCCATCGCCTCCTTCAATATTGTTCTCTCAGTTTGGTGAATCAACCTGTGCATCTAAAATGGCCGGTGTGTTGACATCCAGCTGCTGGTACGTAATGCAGTTCTTTAAAGGACATCAGAGCTGCCCTGTGATGCTCTGGGCTGGAACTCAAAGTTGGGAAGTCCAGTTTCTCAGTGCAAGGAAGCTCCCAGGAAATGACGGCGCGAACGTGAATGATATATTTGGCGTGTCATCAAAACGAGCCAGAAGTATGGTTTTAAGGTTGGAAAACGATTGTTTTTAGTAATTGAGATATTAGGATGCATTATGGAGTACACTGCCACATAACACCAGTATGCTCTCTCTTCTCTCTAATCTTGCTTTAAGTATGTTCTTGTTAAACAGTATTTTTAGGAAGCAACAGTAACCTCAGAACCCCAAACTTAATCTGGAGCTTTCCCGTTATTGTTTAAACATCTTTGGTTTTCATGTTTCCTGGTTCTTTAAAGCTCAGACAGCACTCTGGAAAAGAGTTAAATAACGAGAGTGATTAAGGGGAATGAAGCGTGAGCCCTCGTTATATTGGCGTCTTCTGTCTTCCTAATCAACATTAGTTCAGAGTCATTATTTCTCTAAAGCAACTATGTTACCGCACACGAGTCACTCATTACTCTCTGCTACTAAGGAGGAAGAGAAGAGAGTAAGAGGATAACGAAGGATATAAAAAAAAACAAAAAGCTATTTTGAGAGCAAACGAAAAACTTCATTATTTAGAGATGTAATATTTCTTCTTCTTCTTATTATTATTATTATCATTATTATTTATTCATTATTTGATTATTTAGAAATATACTGTAAGCTTAACTGAATTAGAGGCTGCTTTGTACTTCAAGCGTAGATTTGGATTTTTGTTTCATATTAGCAAACTGAACTGTCTTACAAATTAAACTATTGTCTCCATGTTTATTTGTTTTTTTTACTTTGGAGAAATTTTTCATATTTTTGTAAATTATCAACCAGATAATTCTCAATGTTTCTAATTTAATGTTATATAATAAAAACCTCACAATAGTTTAAAAACACAGAAAATAAAGATAAATGATACATTTAATGCAAGTTAATTAGAGTATTTCTCAACTCTGAGACACAAGTAGCTTACAAAGAAATGGAGGTACAGCTGTTGAGCACAAGCTTGAGGGTAGCATTGATTTATGAGCGTCCTACATTAACTCTACACCAAAATGATGTTTTAACATTGGGTGGATAGGTAGGACTTCTCGCAAATGGTTCTTCTTTCAGTATAGCTCAGAGCCTTGATTTTAGTGATTTTGTAGAGTTGTTTCGGTAAACACTTTTTTAATTCAGTGTTTTGATAATTTCCGTATTTCAATACATTTTTGTTGCAAAACAGAGATACTGTTCCATATAAGATTTTAATCAAACCTTTAAATAAAGTGAACACCGAACCACAGCAATCAAATTATGTAAAGGCTTAGGTCTGAACATTGATACCTGGCAGCAGCCTAATGAAGTTTATTTTTTAGTTTTCACTCATTTCTTTACTTTTCTGATATCCTTGCATCTAAATCAAGCTCCACGTCTTTTTGTTGCTCTGTGAACCTGGGCTCTACCATTACACTGTCTTATGTGCCCCCCTTCCGTCTTTTACATGATATGAGTCATTCCTTGTCTTCTTTGCATCTGATTGGTTGCATTATGTGCCCATCAAAGTAAAGATTAGGATGTTCCTGATGGGTGTCCGCTCTTCTTGTTCACGTCAGTTATGTATATCTACACAATTGGTACCATATATCATATTCATACCTGCCAAATTAAAGTCTAACTGGCATTTTATGGTTTGGTGGGTGTTCATTTAAGGACACGTGGATACTGCAGCACTCTCAAGACTTTTTTTAACCACTGAAAACCGTTGGGATATATCCTTGATTTCCAGAAATATTTCAAAATGTTATCCCTGGAAACAAGGCTGAGCGAGTACCTCACCTGCATGAGCACCAGCCAGTCAGTGAGCAGGTTTCTGAGACCCTCAGGCCATAGCAGTAGCCTCAGTGAGACTATTTTGTTTTATGTTTATTAACTTTAACTTTTCTTTGGGAGCATTGTAACTCAGTGGGTTTCCATTAATATTATTTATTTGTATCTTAAAGAAGTGAATGAGAAATGGAAAGGGTAAAAAACATCAATGTGCATAAGTCATTTATTCAGCTAGAAGTGATTTTACACTTTTCAAAAGAAGACTTGATTTGCATCGGTGGGGGGACTGGGAACAACTTTGCTTCTCTGGTAGAGATTAAAATGATTTCAGCTGTTTCCAGTTGTGCAAAAAGCAAACAGGCATCCTCCCACAAATATCTAATATTTTCCCAGGAAAAAAGTTCCTGAAAAGAGAGCTCTCTCAAATATCCTTTGGATGCCCACTGCAGTTTTTTTTCTTTCTAACTCCTCTTCAAAGTTTATTTGTAGTTATAGGGCAGCTGCTACTTCTAGTAACTTAAAACCACTAACAATAAACTTTTCTATCAAACACCATGCAGACCAGTTTTTTCACTTCAAACTGGGAAAAATGTACAGTTCACCTTTGTGACTTTTCAAGAGCTTGCTTTATATTTGCTCTGATATGTGAAATCCAGCAACTAATGCTGTGGCTTTCAGCACTTCTTCTTAATACCAAATATGCTAATAATAAATACTTCATATAATTATTTTTGACTGTCAATCTCTCTACTAGACCTTGTACATGTTTTTAAACATTATCTTTGTTGTCTTTATTTAGTTATTTTCTATATTTAAATCAATCTCTAATCAAAGAAATACCTTTACTATAAGAACAAGCCACTAAAGAGAATATTTCCTACCATGAATCATTTTAGGCATTTAGATGTTGTTAAGCTAATTGTTTATTTTTGAAAGACTTTCATACCATTTGTTTTGGCTCTGAGCTATGGGGTTATAATGATGACAGCTCCAATTGGCATTGAAAATTAAAAATTGGCATTGAAAATAAAATTTGGCATTCAAAATTACTAATTTAACATAAATTAAAAGAAATGGCATTAAA
>JAVQJG010214154.1:0-15232 GCA_036024015.1 Craterocephalus amniculus
TAATTATTATGTACATATATATATAAATAAAATAATAAAATAAAATTGAACTTCTCTACAATGTCTTTATAAATTGTATTTGAACACTTGTTATTCAATAAAATAGAGATAAAATATCTTTCCTGTCATTCTATTTACATACATGTTAGTATAGATACATCACACCTATTAGAGAAAATGATGCTACAACACACAGAATATAATGATAATACGCACATTCTTGTATAACATAATACATGTAAGTGTACTCCAGGTAGGAGTTTAACCTTGGAACTTATGAAAAACATTTGTTTACATTGTGATTGTGTTTGAATAGACTGGTTTAGTCTGTTCCAAAGTCTCCACTCGAGGTTCTACTACTTATTTATCTGTTTAATGTCTTCATATAATTCTAATTTGGAGATAAAAGATACCAGTAAATGTGCATTCATACTGAGCACCATAATGCGTTTACTCTCGATGAAGATATTCAGTGAGATGAGGAAGACGAATTCTCTCTTTTGAAGGCGAGCACAATGACCCGCAGATATATAACAACATGATTAAAGGGATTGTTTATCACCGCAGGTCGAAGTCAGCCTGACACGGAGAAAATAAATACTGATTTCATATTTACACCATTTGCTTTTATCCCTCATTCCAGATTATTCTTTTTTTCCTCTCAGACTCTTCGTAGGATCCCATTTCCTCCACTAAGAGCTGGAATGAGGTTTTACTGGTCAGGAAGACGCCTGGCTCGCACCGGGAGGTTATTACCCTCTGGAGATGCCAGCAACAATTCCCGCCTTTCTTCCTGTTTTCACCTCCTCCGTTAAAGCTGGAAAATCACTGCAGACTTTCAGAAAGCCTGAAATAAGCAGCGTCTGCGTTTAGGTGGGCCGGCTCAGGTGTCCTGGTTTTACTTTTCATTCCGGACATTTCTCTTTACTAGAAATTAAAATGCTATACTCATCTCTGAAGTTGATAGCTGATAATTATGGATCGATTCAAACTCTGTGTAATAGCATGTCTCAATTCTTAAGATTTTGAATGAAGGAAAATTCACTAATTACATAAATATTTGATAATTTAAACACCAGCCCCTCATAACTGAAATAATAAGATAAATAAGATTGTCTCAAGGAAAGAGAAAAATGCCTGTATGTATGCCTATTTTGTTGTTTTGTTGTCTATTGGTTTCCTTATATCATTATATTGTTTTCCTTTTCAATACATATAAAAATGAATGTACATATCTAAAAATGCATTTTAAGTTGATTTGTTATTTTTTGCCTTACAAGAAAAAAAACAAAAACTTGTATAAATCTGTTATGTTTCAATTTAAAGAGGAGATTCTCACTTGTATTTGTATTATATGTTCAATAAAAAATAAAAATAAAAATAAAAAACATTTATCTTTATGTACTTCCTGCTTTATAATCTTCTGCTCGGCTGTGACACAAAACAACAGAAGGTCGAGATTAAAGAAGACTCCATGACCTAAAACACCAGAAAATGTTCTCCTTGTGAAATATAAATAGCCACAGTTTTTTTTACTTTTTGCATCCAAGAAAACAACCAAAGGAAGAGAGTTTTAAGTTTAAAAGCAGTTCTGAGCTTCAGGTTGAGGATTTTAACTTGTTAAATTTCTCTTTTTGTGGCCATGGCTGCTGAATCTGATGCTACAAACACAAATAAATTCATTAGACGGGACGCTTTAATGGTTGGACTCAAGCAGGGAACGATGAGCCATGTACCTCCTGAGCTAATTCCACTCCTATAATCCATGGTGAAAGACAAGGAGGACTGATCCAGTAAAGCATTGCAAAAGCAAACTTAATTAAGAATAAGTATTAAAGAAACTGGGAAGATGAGAGCTGAAGAAGGCATTAGAAATGAGAAGCTGTTAATAAGCGAAGAGAAAACGGGAGCAGGAAGTAAACTGAAACCAATACAGCAGGAGAAAACCTCGATTTAATAAAACTGGAAACAAGGCAGCACAGAAAAGTCAAAGACAACCATCTGGCCAAGAGAAACTGGGAGCAAGGTTTATATGAGGGCAACTAACTAAAGAGGGGCAGGTAAAAGAATAGCTGATTAATGCAGGTGTGCTGACAAACAGGAAACAAAGAGACAAAATTACAAAATAAAACAGGAAAGACAGAAGACTAAAAAACCAAAACCAAAACCAGAGGGAAGTGTTGCCCGTGTCAAACGCTCACCGCTGATCCATGTTTGCAATGCGGACAGTGTTGAAGTGCTGCCTGCCGCGTCACTGCATTGAGCACACCTCTTTGGACAAGCTCCACATTGATTGGTTGAATAGCCCATTGGATCAGACTAAATGGAGCTCATGAAATTTAGTGGGCAGGACCAGGCTATAATGAAGGAGATTATCAGAGAGCTTCACAGGGTTAAACTCAGCAATACAGCGGAGTATCATCAGCAAAGAAAACTACATGAAACACACCCGACCCAAGGAAAAATGGGAAGAAAGTCCCATTTTTAAAAAAAATTAATGAAATGCAAAAACATCATTAACAAAAATAATTTTTTAATATTTATCATTTATCACCCTGTGTGATGTGTCAAAATGACTGTAGCGCATTAATGCTGTATTATTATTGTCTCCACCAGGGGGCAGAAGACTAGAGTTTTGAGCCAAATTTTTACTGCATGTTTCCAGTATGGTGCAAGCAGCATTAAAGGGTTAAAACTTTAAAAAAGAAAGAAACACAACAAAATGAAAACTACCAGAAAATCATTGCCTCTCCATATTCATCTTTTTCTTTTAATAAGATGTGTTGATCATGTCTTTAAAATGGTGAAATCAGAGAAAATGTTCTGTATTTGTGTCAAATTTTGACCTGATTCTTCTTGCTTACACCGTGTAACGTGTTTGTTCTGAAACATTGGGCTTAACTAGTCGTCCTGCAGAAAGTGTTCCCTGTAAACGGCCTGACATCTCTGTGATCGTAAGCTGAGAGGCTTCATAGCAGCTGGCAGCCTGGATGTTTTTCTTACTGTAAACGTCTGGAATATTCCAGGCAGGTTTCAACAGCTCCGCTATTTTTGCTGCTCATGCAAAATGCTGCTGCTGTGTTTGTTCTAACAGGATGGTGAGGCAGAGATGTAAGGATGACAGTGAAGCACCACCAGGAGATCTGCGGAGCTTCAACATTTTAAGCTGGATTGCGTAATCTGTGGTGAGTCAGACGAGCTGTGACCAGAGAGCAGCATGTTATACAAGTTTTTGTCTGCAGTAATTTTCCAGAGGTGCGTTTGCTCGCTTCTTTCCGCCACTCTCAGCTTCGTTTGATTAGCTCTGCCTCGTGTCCCTGCATGTTCGGAGGAGGCTGTATTCCTCCATCATGACTTTTCATTCTGATTATTAAGACATACTGTAAAAGATGATTTACGGTGTGACATAAAAATTCCCACAAAGAAAGATAAACTGCCCAGCAGACAGTGAGTTTATAGGAGTGTTAGCTCAGAGTTAGACGGACGGGAATGTTTTCAGCATAACTCGACTGGAGGAGGTTTGTTTCAATGTGCTGATAAAATGATAGATGAGGGTTGTGTAGAAGGAGGTGGTGAACTTTCCAAGAGCAGAAAATATAATATGAAGGCAGAGCATATTTCATACTGACACAAGAATTTACACAAAATATGGGAAATCATTTATTAATTTACTTATTATTATTATATTATTTATTTTATTTATTATTATTATTCAGTCTTATTTGGTGTTTTAATTCAACCGAAAGCATAAAATAAAATAAAATATGATAATAAATGGGGCAATAAGATAAACAGAATAAATAAATTACTCAAAAATAATTGTGAAAAAAGCAAGTCATAGAGGAAAGGTAAATAAGTCTGTATAGACAGAAGAAAAACTTAAAATGCTATTTACTTGTGATATACCATTTTTAATTAAAACCTACATTTGTGAAATATTACTTCAACCCTTTATGCCCGGCCTGGGCCACATCTCCTGGATAAAAAAAAAACCCTAAACAAAAACTTGCTCTGTATTTCATGATGCTGACGTGAATTAGTTAGTAGTTATAGATATAAAGAAAATAGTTATAAAACAGGGGAGAAATTTGACATTCTGTCTCTTGTTACCAGACGGAGAATCATATCTGTAAGTTTTTACTCTTTAATGGCTGAAATCATTAATTTAACTTCTTATTGATTCAGTTATTCCTTCTCCATTTGTTGTTAATTTCAGCCCTCCAGACTCATCTGAACATTTAGCCTGACAATAATGTCCAAAATATGTTCATTTTATTTGCTTCATTAAGAGTCCCAATATGAAATACTGGACAAAATCATTGATCAATCACCATTAGATTTGGTTCAATAAATCATTTTCCCCAAAAACTGAATCTTTGTGAGCTTTCCTTTTCACCACCACAGAGTCAACATTTGAATAATAAACTGAGAAGTGTCAACATCTGCTCTTTGGATTGGTATAAAAGATTTTTTTAATCGGCCTGACTGTGGAGAAGCTCAAACTCCTCCATCCATACAGAGAATTACCACAACATCAGATTTAACCACTTTTCTTTTACAGGAAACATTTTCCTAGAAAATGACACGAAATGTTGGTTCTTATAAATGAAAGGGACAAGAATTAGCATGCTAACATGCTAAATTTAAAAAAGTATGTTAGCATTGTTAGATTTCCCTCCCAGGTGAGGCGTACCTTACTGAGCGTGTCTGCAGGGATGCCGTCCAGGTGCAGCGTGGCCGTGTCGCCGCTCATTCTGGGCTTCTTGGACATCTGAACTCCATTCTCGCTTTTAGTCTCCATGTTGCTCACCTGGAGAGAAATATGTTTGTCTCTGTTAGCCAAACAAGCTAATAGCAGCATTTGGTTTCATACAGTAACCCAGCATGTGTGGGCTAGCATGAAACTTTGAATGATTCTTTTCTAAAGGAGGAATCTGTTCGACTTCAGCCAGCAGCAGTCAGACTGTAAACCTTTGTGCTTTTACACATTTTACAGGATTTATTGCTCCGGTCTGGATTCAACATGCAGCCTAAAGCCAAGGATGCTAAACAAACGCTTTCAGGATGCAACCAAATAAGATCTGACAGAAAAGTTAGTTCTCTGTTCACTGAACTTTCCAGGATGTTTCTGTGTTTACTGTTCTTGACAGACAGACAGACAGACAGACAGACAGACAGACAGACAGATAGAAACAAACAAACAAACAAACAGGATCAGGCAGATGTGTAACAATACACAAAACCCAAAATGAAATAAGAACAATTTTTAGTCAGATTCAATGGAAAAGGTGTCAAAGTAGAGTTTTTTAAAACTGTGATCTTGAAAACAGAAAATGTCTTAATGAAAGGAAATAAAGTAGCTACCTTCTTAGTTCCAAAAAAACCTGGTAAGCTGGCTGAGCTCATCAAGTTCTATCTTATTCCCAGTAGAACATAAACATCATATTTCATTCACAGTGTAATGTAAACAACTGGGACATTTCACCATTTTATGGTAAGGACTTGCAGACTTCAGCAAGACCATGTTGGACCAGAAGAACTGGTCTGGACCTGGTCCTGGTCTGCTGCATCCAGACCTGCAGCCAGGACCAAACATCTGGAGCGTGACCATGAAGGTCCAGGACTGAGACTTGGTAAAAGAAAAGGAGAAGCTACTCAGGTTGACACAGACACTAACTGGACCTGGACCTGGACCTTGTACAGGGTCCAAACACATGAGGTGTCTTATTTAGGGACATAAAAGCAAATAAACACATAAACAAACCACACAGATGACTTTGTTCTGTAATCATATGGCTTTCTGGCATTAAAGAACACAAACAGGAAGATGCAACAACGTTGAAAAGGGGAAGGAGAACTACCTTCATCCTGAAACATTCATCCAAACCGGACCAAACACAAACAGAGTTGTGTGAATTCTTATAGGCTGGACGTGTGTCAATAAAACACACCTGCTTTCTGGCATTAAACAGCTGGTAGACGTCATGGACACGTCGTCAGCTGGAACTCCACTAAACATCCGTCTCAGCTGATCATGCAGGATTCCTTTAATTAATAGTTTTCCTATACTATGGAGGAGCGGGAAGTTAAAAATGCAAGAAACTTGTAGAAATGAAGATAATAAATTCAGTCTTTTTAAGATTTTCTTTCTCACATCGCTGTTTCTGCTTTTTATGTTACATCTACAGGAACTGCTCAGAGAATTAGATTTTTCTGTAAAAGTGCTGCATTTCTGTAACTTAACTTCATAGATGAAATGTAAACATATAGACAAATAGTATGTAAATCAACATATTTCAGCTTTTATTTGTTTAGATTTTGCTGATCAGGATTTGCAGTTTCAGGAAATCTCAAATTAAAAAACTCTGAAAACTGAAATATTGCTTGAAATCAATAAAAAATTTATTTTAAATACAAAAATGTCAGCCTCTGAAAGTAAACATGTAAACATGTCACGGACACACGAGGCTGAGACTGAGCTTCAGTTCTCAGCTTAACCTTTCCTTGTACGTTGTTATTTGATCGACTTTAGGGATCAGAAACCTGCTAATTCGATCATCTTGCAGATTCTGGAAACTTGAAGTCTTGATGTTTTAATCTGAGGAGCTGATACAGAGAACAGAACATTCTGCACTTCATCGCTTTAAACATCCTGGAACAGCACCCTTCATAACCTCAGAGTGGAAATTTACTCATTTCAGATTTGAAAAGTCGCTTCCTTCCTCTTGCATGTGTGAAAATGCCACAGAAGGCAAAAACAGGAAGTGGTGGAGTTTTTTTTTTTTAAACAGGGGTGTCTAACATGCAGTCAGGGGGCCACAACCGGCCTGCATGGGGCTCCAGTCTGGCCCACCTGATCAGTTTGGTAAAAATGATTCCTTCTCTTCCATTAAAGAAAAGCAAACTTTTTAATTCAAAGAACTGGAGACTGAAAAAAAGCAATAATAAAAATGAATTCCTAATTTTTTTTTGCTTTATTACAAAATATTTATGTTGAGCCACAGTTCAGAAACATTGTCATGATTTTCATAAATTTTTATTCATTATTACTTTTGACAGTTTCAGATTAGTTCAGTGACGGCTGGTTTTTATCCTTGGAGGTTAGGGTCAATTTGCAAGCAGCTCACATTTTTAGTTGTTTTTATTTTTATTAAGTTTATTAAGTTGATGATATAAAACGAAGGAATTAGTCCAAACATCCAGCAGTGGTTTCAGTCCTTTAATCCCTCTAGTCTTTTCCCCACATTCTGCTCTGTAGAAGTTAGAGGACCAACATTTTTCACAATCTGTCGCAGAGGAACATTTGTGATGATTCTCTGATGGAGTTTAGACCAAAGTGGTGACCTGCGACTCATTCTTTCTGGGAAAAACCTAAACCTTTGGTGGATTCTGCTTTTATACCCAACCATGGCACCCTCACCAGATAATCTCCTGATAGGAAAAAGATTCTATTTTGCCCACTTTATTCTTTCTTAGGCTCTCTCTACTTTTACACGTTTCTAAACATATTTTGCCCTGCGACAGACTGGCTACCTGTCCAGGGTGTACCCCGCCTCTCGTCCGTTGATAGCTGGGATAGGCTCCAGCACACCCGCGACCTAATTAGATTAAGCGGTTCAGAAAATGTATGGATGGATAAACATATTTTCAAACTAAACTGAAAATTCAATGAATTCAAATTAGACTTGTATTTAGTTGTTTATGTTGTCAATGGTTGAAATGAATTCATCAAGTTACACTTCTTTTTTATTAGCCAACCCTTCTTTTCTCTGTAATACATTTCTTCTACATTTGATCATTTCAGTGCCATAAAAGCACCAGAATTGTGAAAATACCCCAAAACTCTGTAGAAAACGGTGGCAGAGTCATGTTAAGGCGCTTTTAAAGAATCAATCAAACATAATTAAATCCAGTTAGTGTAGTCTTATTACATCCAGTTCAGTCAGTTAGTATTACTGTGTTCACATACTGTATCTGTAATTAAACTTTTCTTTAATTGATTCTGGTCATAAATCAGCATCTACAGGGAACTTATCAGACTTTAATAAAGAAAAAAAGGCAGCAGCTCCGGTCAGTGAAACGGAAAATTCCCTGCACACGTTGCGAAAGTGACCTGCAGACCACATCAGCCCCATATGTCAGCCGATGCTGGGTTTACTGGAGCCGCAGCTCCACCCATGAACACCTGTAAGCTTTGCTGGACTCAGGATACATCGTTCATCTACATTTACAGCAGGTTCACGCGGAGGCTCGTCTGTAACGCAAGCCGGTAGAGCCGCATTTTTACGCAACTGTCAGCCATTTCTTTTACACAGCTCAATCCTGCGCTCAGTCCCAAGGCGACACGAAACACACCAGACCAGTCGAGCCCGCACAAAAGGCCCTGGAAGGTTAAAAATAACTCGCTCGAGTCACTTTTGTGTGTTAAATCTGAGGTTTCAGAGCAGCTCTTAGAGGTGTGAGAGGAAGAGCGCCGATGTGACATCGGCGATGTCTCCCTGAGGGCATCCTGTCTGGTGGATCCAGGACACGTTTAACAAACCAAAACATCCCCCAAAACCAAACAGCTGATCCAACAAGGGGAAAAAAGGAAATCAGACTCACTCCTTGCGTCCTGCGCTGCGCCCAAACTGACAGGAGACGACTTCCGTAATGAATGAAGATCAGAGAGGTGATCTCGTCTGGGACGGTGTACACCCACGTGTCGCAACGGGGGGAGGCGCGCGTGAGGCGCGGGTATTAAGCAGCTGATGTCACAAAAAGGAAGAAGATTTTCAAAAAGGCAGTGAGACAAGGAGAGAAAGTGACGAGTTCACAGTGGAGAGGGAAAAAGCCTGAGGGGAGCCCGGTTGATCTCTGCGTGCGTAAATACGCACGGAGCGCAACATTTTCATCAGTTACAGTGCAGCACAGAACATTCCTGCTCAGCTGTGACTCACCTGCAGCTCGCGCAGCTCTCCCACATCACCAATCAGCACAAGTGAAAGTGTTGGAAGTTCCATTGTTTTCTACTAAACCACTTACCTAAACTTAGTTTCATTTGTTTGCTTTTCTGCTTGGGTTCATATGAACAGTTACTATAACATGGACTGGATTTATAGCCGGACTTTCTTTTGTGCCTTAAGATGGTTCTTTATTAAAAAAGCTAAATGGAACTGAACTTCAAGAGGAGCTGAAATTAAAATTAAACAATCAATAAATCAAACAATACTTTATTTCTAAAGCGCTTTACATACCAGTGGCAACCAAAGTGCTGTACAGGTAAATAAACAAATATAAAAACATGAGATAATAAAATAAAACAAGATAATAAAAACACTAAACACGAGTAAAATAAACAATAAAAAACCAAGTACCAACAAGTACTTATAAGTACTTTTGACTGATGGCATGTTTAAACTTTATTACTGATGAATTCATGTAAAAGTAACTTTTTTTATTGTGTTTAGTGATCAATGTGGAGTTATTATCTATCCATTAATCTGTTTATACAGTCATATTTCATGTTATCACTCTTCCTATCATAATGTGAAAATTGTTGATCCAGGTCATATTTTTCCTCTCGAGCCCTTAAACTGCTGAAATGTTTCGAAGTGGTCGTTCTGAACAGTTTGTTTGTATTTTAAACTCTAGTTATGAGTAATTAAAGCATAAAAGTCTCTGAAAAAAAGAGATGATGCATTACGTTAATGCACAACAGACAGCTACAAACTGGTTTAAACGTATCATAATCACATTTATATGTACAGAAATATTTCATCACTTTTTGGTAAAAACTTTGCTGTAAATCCTGTGAATTGAATATATTGAATACCAGGAAGCACTAAAGTCATTTTGTCACACAGTAATAAATGGTAGAATTTGATCATTTTTTCCCCCACAATTGTTAATTTGGTTAAACTGGACTGAACTGATCCAACAGTGTGACAACCAGGTGATTCTCAAAAATCTGAGCCTTCATCCCGCCACATGATGCTGCCACCAGCACAACAAATAAACATTATTTTACTGGATAAATCTTTGGCCAACATGTAGAATCAGAGGGCAACTGCTCAAACTTAAACTGTAATAATTGTGGTACTTTTTTTAAAAAAAGAATTTGTTGGTCTGGAAGACTTTTAAGATCAGGGGGGAGACAGTGGCGGATCTAGAAAGAATTACATAGGGGGGCAAAGGAGAGGGTCCCTGCGACAGACTGGCGACCTGTCCAGGGTGTACCCCGCCTCTCGCCCGTTGACAGCTGGAATAGGCTCCAGCACACCCGCGACCCAATTGGATTAAGCGGTTCAGAAAATGGATGGATGGATGGCAAAGGAGAGGCAAGAGGTCCAAGGAGGGTGGCGATGGTCGACGTCCTCATTTAACTATGTGAACATTCCAGGGCTTTCCCCTGAGACAAAGACTAGCCAGTCATTATATGCAACTAGCCAGCTGGGTTACACTAATACTGCCACTGTGACCCAATGGGGCTTTATATTTTACTGATAAAAGTAGATTCAGCTATTTATTAATCTAAATGTTTAGTAAACTTATGATGCTGCAATTGTTGTTGGATGACCAATAGAAATGCTGAACAGTATTAAAACTACATTTATATGTTGGAGTTTATATAATTAATGAAAAGTTCAAGTCAAAAGTTAAATGTTTATATATATATATATATATATATATGAATGTATAAGGCAAATTTAACTTTAATATGTGACTTTAAAATGTAAAATTTAACATTTTTATGTACATATAGTTTTTGAAACTCAGTGGTAAATAAAAATATGTATAAAAATAAAAAATACTCTGACCAACAAACATTTCTCCCTTTTGTAACAAATTATAACAGACTTGAACCAATGTAATTTTTTCCAGGTCCCAATTTCAGTTCTTAGCAATCATGCAGGCTTACAACTAATAATAACTGAACCAATACTTATTTGAAGTAAAAACGTAGCTCTTGACTTGAACTTTAATTTCTACTTGTCATTCAACAACAATTGCAGCATCATAAGGTAACTAAAGATTTCTTTCAAAAAATAGCTTCATCTACTTTCATCAGGAAAATGTAAAGCCCCATTGGCTCACACTGGCAATATTAGGTATTAATAATATATAGTATTGGTCAAAACTGTCCTAAACAGGTGAGAAAAAAAATCCTGTCTAATCTGCTGAATGATGTTGGTCCTGTAGGAGTTCGGGAGCTTCCCCACCTTTCAGCCGATGTAAACACAGAACGCGCATCAACACACGCAGGAACGTTCAAAGACTGCTCACTCCGATACAGGAGGCTAAGCTAACGAGTGCTACCCTGCATTAAAACAGACCTGACACTGTTAACTAACACACACGGACACACGCCCCTCTTATTCCAATAGTCTCATGTTTTATAGAACAAGCAGTCTGTAGCGATGCAGCCACAGGAGTAGGTGCAGCAGGCCTACTTTTACACACTCACACACAGGGTCGATGCTCCAGGTAGAGAGGGCAAGGCAAAGGAAATGCATATGAGGAAATAAGCCCGTTTGGAGTGCATCATTCACGCTGACCATCACGGTGTAGCACGGTTATATTCAGACATCTGTTATGCTGTGTAGCCTATTTGTGTTGTGTTCCCTGTCTTACAGTATAGGTGGATGTAGAGTAATTGTGCGGTCTTTTTGGTGTAGCCTAATCATCATTTAGAGCTACCGGTCAAGCTTCAGCCCATAAAATAACGACCTGTGTTTGTGTTAACTGTTAGCTAAACTAATAAGGGAAATGCGCTCCAACAATCCAAACACGAGTGAGTGCTGCTACCAAGCAACTAATGAGTGCACTCAGCCGTGATCATCCGTCTGTTTTGGAAGACATATAATTCATTAAGAGTTTAATTTTACTTAAACTTTGTGCCTTAGAGCATCAGATGGGGGGGGGGAAGCTTTACCTGTCCTGCTCAGTGACTCCACCCTTCCAGATTGAAGACAGCCTCATTCAGATGGTGTGAGGCAGCAGAGTGCACTGCCGTGCAGCGGGAGGCAATGCAGGGCCGTAACCAAGCTTTTCAGGTACCCAAGAGTTTAGTTTAAATTATGTATTTTTAGGTAAAATGTTCACTTTTTTCAAAGCAAAAGTGTGCTTTTATACATTGGTTTATACAAGCAATTGGTTTTACAAGTATTATCTTAAACACATAAATGTTGAGGGGGCAGTTGGGGGGCAAGGGTATAAACCTGGGTGGCAGTTGCCCCACCTTGCCCCCCTGTAGATCCGACCATGTCCTGGAGATGTTGAACATTCATGGTTTCCAGCTGAACATGCTTGTCACACTACAGAGATCTAGTTCGACCTTCTTAGGTTGTCCACTGACAACTTGATGTCTTCAACTGTCTCCATTGTCAAGTGATTGATAAGACTAATCTTTCCTGCCTAAAAAGCAACACCAAACTGGTCTCTGCCCTTCAGATGATTCTAATAAATGATAGCTTGTTACACGTAAACATTTTGACAATGTATGTCTACTTCTTTTCTTTTAAACATTGTTATTTTGTTATTTTACTGCTCTGGCCCACATGAGACCAGATTTCTCTGTATGTGGACATCCTGAATGTTGATGACTTCAGATGGTGAACTCTGACTTCAGTCTGCATTCATTCAATTTTAATACCACTAGGGTTCAAAAAGCTGCTCAAGAAGCACTTTCTATCACTGTTTCTTATCAAGCTACCGTGACTTGCAAAGTTACAGTGCATGAATGAAAATAAGACTTCCCCTTCTGTATTTCAAACCCTTGCAGCTAGTCTGTTGCTATCCAGTTGCTGGCATGTGTGAAGAGAAACTCAGCTGTTACGTGATGCTCCAGGCTGGAAAAAATTGTGTTCCTTCGCCTCAGGATGCTGCAGGACAATGATGGCTCCAGTAATGTACATAATTAATGTCCCTGTCAGAAACACATATTTGAGGTCAGAAAGTTGCATAAATCAAAGACATCTTTAGAAACAGAAGTGGGAACTTCCTCCTCTGCTGGTTTACTCAACTTTTTCCTTTATTCTTAAATATGTGGCTGGAAGCAACAAGTAGGGCAGAGGGGGGTAGAGCTATCAAGAACGACATAAATGAATCATACAAGTCCATTCAGGAGTAAGTCCACATCATATCTGCACAGCAAAGCCTTCATCATTAATTAGAGAACAAACACAGTCAAATCATCCCCAACATGACGATGAGTTCACTGGACTCCAACGGCCTCCTCAGCCACCACATCTCAGTCCAGTATTCTAGCTTTGGGATGTGGTGGAACGGGAGATTCTCATCATGATGCAGCAGCTGTGATGCTGTCATGCTAATATGGCGAAAATCTCTGAGGAATGTTTCCATCACCTTGTTGGATCCATCACACCAACAATTAAGGCAGTTTTGTGCACTAAACACCCTCCATTTTAGCATAAATGGCATTCGTCTTTGAACAGATAACATTTAATAAGCTGCTTAAAGACTGTTGATAATTTCAGCTGTAATTATTATTATTGGCTGTAAAAGATGACAAACATTATCCCAGTTCTGTCCACAAAACTCTGCCAATCACAACTATTACATGATATTTACTGTATCACTGGCTTGCAGCAGAATTGGACTTGGCAGCTTATGGATTAGCTCCATAATGGCTTTTGTTTCTGTAATTGTCCCAATATTAACAGCCGAGAAGTTATTAATATTTTACAGCTTGTGAAAAGAGGCTGGAACGTGACTGGCAGATATTTATTCTGCAACATTCAGGCGTTGAGAGACAGATTGGGGGGAAAAAAAGGACACACTCTCAGTAAAAGCTACAGATGTCAAGAGAAAAGCAGCGTGACAGACCAAAACACAGACAAGGCGAAGTTTGGAGACAGCAAGGTCAACATCAGCGATCATGACGGCGGAATACAGATGGAAGATATGTTGGGTTGGACGGGAGCCTCAGACACCCCTGCCTTAAACTCTGCAGCAAACACCATCCACGTCCCCTCTGGAGGGGGCAACAGAGGCCCGTTTAGGCTGAACGGAGGTAAAAGGCTTTATCTTACTGCAAACCAGGCGTGTCGGCCTGTCAGCCCGGAGAGCCGTCTCTCTTCCTCGGCTGACACCACAGCGACCCGGCCGGCTCGCTGCTCATCTGCTTTTTATTTTAGGTGGAGTAGCGGAAAGCTGTCATCATCTGAGCGAGAGCGCCACCAAAGTGTCAAAAACAGGAAGTCCCTCTGAAGATTTACCGCCAGCGTTATCTCCAGGAGGTTACGTGGCCACGGAGCGAATACGCAGACGGCTGCAGACTTCAGAAACTTCAGCATTTAAAGCTTGAAATGTCAGATGTTGACCTCCACCATGCACACACGGGGGATTATCAGCTCAGAAACTCTTTATTCCCGAGGAGATGCTTGACTTTTAGAACCTTCTCCATCCCGGCTTGGCTGGGATAGAGGAGGCGAGGCCGTAGTCTTTCACCTGTAACACCACGCCAGCTAGTTTTCTGTATTTCACTGTTTCCTGGGTGTAATTGAGGCATTACATGGCACTTTGTGCAGGGGCTGTTTTCATCAGCGCTGAGCAATTACATATACCCGTAGGGGTGCAGATAAAAACACACGCTGAGGATGAGCTCTGCAATGCCTGGCGATAGCAGGGTGGCTACGGCAGGCCCATATTAAACAGAAAGGGTCCACTGTGTGGTGGAGGTGAATACTAATCCCTTCCATATAAGTTCACAGCCCACACAAAGCTCCCTGCTGCCAGAGCAGGATGTGCTGGGCTTTGTCAGCTCACTGACCCGTAAACAAACCAACCGTTTCCCTCAACTCATTATAATAATACAGGCACTTAGAGTGACTAAAGACATCCAGCGTGTTTGTGTGATGGCGTCCTTATAATATAACTTTATAAGTGCCTTATAAAGTTATATTAAGAATAAAGGTACTGTTAAATCTTATGTCATTATGGTGTGACTGAGCTTGACTGTTTCATTTCTTTAAAGGGACATCACACCCTAAAATAGTGGTTGTCATACTGGGGGATTGTCAGGACGGGTCGGAGGAGGAGGACACAAATGCAGGACAGAGGATGTTTCCAAAAAAAACAGATCCTTTAATAAAGCACGGCAAGAATAATCCAAATTGGCAGGCAGAGGCAGGGTCAAGCAAAAAAGTAGTCAAATCACCAAAGAGATCAAACACAGAGAACGCTGGAACGCAAGTAGTAAAACAAGACGATCTGGCAACTAGGAGCAGCT
>JAVQJG010214175.1:0-53707 GCA_036024015.1 Craterocephalus amniculus
ACCTTGTAACCAACTCACTGCAGTGAGAAAAAGCCAAAAAAAAAAAGAAAGAAAATCTCAGGAGAAATCTGGATCAGAAGAAAGCAAATCGGTCTCAGCAGCTGATCGACATTAACCCAAACCAAGCCCGGTCTTACACAGAAACACACCTTGCAAAGGGTTGGAATTCACATTCGCATGACATCCCAGGAACACGGGCAAATGTTCAGCATGTTCCAGCCAGTTCGCTTTCCACACTTTGAACTGACCCCAGATCTGCGTTTAGGATTTTCCTCGGTGTGAGAAGCGTTACCACGGGTGAATCTGGGCCAGTTGTGAAATCCGTAGATAAGAGCCACATGGAAGCAGCTGCATGTCAGTTTGAGGAAGGAATTACTACGCCCATGTGATGATGGAGAGGGCCATAAAGGAGAGACAGAGCTGCTGCTGATACACGGCCTCACCGCCGGCCGGCTTCCATCTCTGCGCCTCAGGCAGACGGCTCCCACACCTCCACCACAGACGAGACAGATGTGTATCGCTTTTCCTGAAAATCTCTGTCTTTTTTTCCATTCACAGCCCAGCACAGTGTGTTTCTACATGTACAGTATGTTCCGGGTTAAAATTACGCATCTGGCGACAACTGAATCCTCCCCTCCGCCCATTATTATCAGTGTATTTTAGGGAGCAGACTGCAGTGATTAGCCCGGGCCTCTGAACCGTGGGCAACCTCATTTAACACACCACTTCATGTAATTGTTATTGGAGTGCAGATACTGGCCTGCTGTTCAGGCTGCAGCACGAAACAACTCTCTGTCTCGCTCTGACAGTCGACAGTGACACCAGCGCTGCCTGCAGTCGCTTGTGAGACGAAAAATGAGGTAAAGAAAAAGAAAAAGTGACTACAGGGAGAGATTGGAGGCCAGAAATCTCAGCTGAAGCGATTGTTGAGTCAAATACATGGAGGAGGACGGTTACTGGCTTAGACTTTTGGCCACTAGGGCTGCTAAACATTTTTAAAAAAGTCTCTTTCCTCTTTCCTTATCTACCCTGATGCTTCATTTAGCCATGACAAACAATATAAGGAAAAAGATAAACAAAGCAGAGCCCCGTGCTTATTAAGCAAACGCTGCAGGTCACATGACCCCATGAGAGACGGATCCACTGCTGCAAAGGTAAAATGTCTGCTTTTTTCAGAAGGCAGCCCCCTCACAGCGCCAATATGCAACACTTCCTATAGACCCCCAAATCATCCCTTATGACTCACATTCGACTGGTGTTTGGGGCAAAAGTTACCCGTTAGCGATGAGCTGAGACACATGTGCCTTCCTATGCTGTGGCTGCCTGTTTTACTGTGACACGAATACTTAAAACGCATCACTAATCTGTGTTTTATAGTTTTTAAATGATTAATAATCCATTTAAGTGTTATTTTAGGGTAAAATACATTAATTATTGAGGAAGCTCATCACACGTGCACAAGTTTTTATTACATGAAGGACTTCACCTATTTGACAATTTATGTATGTACAGTAAACGTAGCTTAAAGAAGCTCAACAACTATCCATCGTTTGTAAACAAAGCACATTTTTCATCTATTTATAAAGCAGCTTTCTGGCATAATGACATATTTTGGGGTATCTTAATTAAAACTTTTCAGTAAAGAACATGATGGCAAAATGAACAGTGTGAGCAGCTGTTTCAGTTTCGTTTTGTGATCTGAAACAAGCGAATTATATGAATGACAGCAGTTAATTGAGAAATTCAGCTTTTTATTGTGTATTATACGATGCAGTGTCTTGGCTACCACCATCGTGTCATTAAAACCAAACACTGAAATTCTTTCAAATATAAAATATCAAAATCCATCCAAACTAATCAATTTATGCTCCCTTTCTTTTTCTTAAAAATTTTCTTTTGTTCTGGGTGATTGTGCTGCATCACAGTAAGTGTCCTATGTATTCCATATAGTAACCTTAATAGGGGGATTTTCATTTCATTAGGCCATGGGACCTGAAAAACCATCACGTCAGTGCTTCCTGAGGTGGAACAAAAGAGGCTTCAGAGACAAAAGAGGGAAAAGGACACGGGAGGAAAAAAGAGAAAAGAAAATGAAGGGAGAAAATTGAAAATGAAAGATTTAAAAGAAGAGAAAAGCTCGACGGGGATATAAAACACATTCAATGGGAGTATTAGAATGGAGGTTTGGATAAATATACTCCCCTCCACTGAATGATAGGCATTCTCATCTCTCATCTGCCCCCTGGGGAGCCGGAGCGTGGAGCAGGGCTGGACCTGCCATCTTAACCCTTCCTCTCCGCTCATTTTACACAACCATCCCTGCCTTCATCTCCCGGAGCGCTCGTCTTTCACTCCTGCTCAGGGCTGCCATCTTGACCCTGCATCTCTAATCTTTTTAATACAACCCCTAACCCCCCCTCTCCTTCCCCGTCTCCCGCTAGCTGCCCTTTCACTGCCATTAGCAGCTCGCCCTCTCCCGTCCTACATGGCCATGACCACCATTAGCGCCTTGTGGAAAGAGCACCGTCATCATACGTGCCATCATTTTCATCCATAACCATTAGGATCGCTGTAAAAAGATACGGCCGCTTATACAGTGTCTTCAAATAATGGACTGTAGGCACACAGTTGGAGCATATAGCTGCTTGCCTGCACCGGCAGATGCTGTCATTACTTTTTACGACTTTCAGTTATTTGGCTCTTAATGTACCTCCTTCCTGTCCTTCATCAGCTGAAGCCAGGAGAGGAGGAGGGAAGATTAGTGGTGGGAGAGACCATCCAGTTATCAAAACAGCCGCAGGTTTGATTTCCTCACCAATTACTAGAGCTCAGAGGAGTTTCTTTAGCTCAATCAATGCTGCTGTTATTTGACCGGGGAGGGGCAGCAAGTCAATAAACTGGTATCCTGTTTCATTACAACCACATCACCATCTAGTAATGCTGTTGACCTGTCAAAGTCGTGATTAACTTACGCAACTGACAAAAAAAACAGGTGAAAAACTTGTAATTGTTGTGTTCAAGATGCTCTGTGCTTTATGTGTTTTAATAAGTCAGCTGTGGGGGATTGCATGTTGTTGTAGTGCAGGTAAAATTGCAAAGCTATACACAGAATGATGCAGGTGTTTTGCAGGCCTGACGTTCAAATACTCATAGTTCATGGTATATGCTTGCTAAAATTAGCGGATTACTTGTTCAGTCATTAAAATGCTGCACATGGTTCAAGGTGCTGATTTAAAGGTTAAGAAAAAAATTGGGGGGAAAAAGGAATTAGGACTGGGAGAAAAAAATTATTTTCACGATTGCACGATTTTTAAATAGTTTTTTTTTATTAAAAAAAAATTGATTTCTGATATTTTCTTCCAGAATTTTTTATTTTTTTATTTTACACTTTTCATCCAGCAAATTTGCTCTGCATAGAGATTTTTTATTTTTTTAGTACATTCATTTTAATAATTCATGAATTTTTCAATTTATTTTGAGCTGGTTCAAATACATTGCTGCCGAATCTTAAAACCTGAAACAAACGTGATGTGTATTTTTTGAGGGAAATATGGCTCCAGATTAAGTCTGCAGACATCGTCATCAATACGGTTTTTTAACATGGTGAAGAAACTGGTGTTAAAAAGCAAACTAAAAATGTCAAAATTCTTCTATATTGAAATATCACAAGAATCAATCTAAACTGAATCAGCATCCAAATTGTAAAAGAATGTTATTGGTAAGAAAGCCTATCATGCCGGCCCTAATAGAAACATCTGTATGAATGTTAGGAACCCAATGACTGGATAAAGGCTTGGTCTCTCATTTCACTACTTCTAAAAAGTGAAGACAAAACCTCAGCTACATATTTTCATAATTCATTAAATACAATCTTTCTAACTCTTCTGGATTCAATTCAGTTAGATTTGGCTCATTTCTAAAGGTCACAGCATTTTACAGAAGAAAAAAAGGCATTTAATCCATTTGTCTGTATTCTATACCTGCTCTATCCTCTGCAGGGATGCAGGAGGCGCTGGGGACTATGCAGTGCGACTGCTGTCTGGCTGGAGGAGAGGAATCCCCCAGCAGGGAAACAGCTGTTCACTGACACAAGTCGCTTGCATGTGTGCAGTTATAAGACTATTAAACACTATTAAAACACTATTAACACTATTTAAAAAAAAGAATTTTGATGAATGCAAACTTGAAAGTAAATGACTAACTTAATTAACTCCATTCATTTCCTTTCAATTCTAATTTTGGGTAAGACATGACTTTATCTTTACTGTAACACCGTGTGGAATGCAGCCAGGTGGGGAGCTGTTTTCCAGCGCTGCACATGCATGAACGCTGCTGAGCGACAGCTGTAATGGGAGGCAGCTGCACATGCAAATTACTGCATCACCTTAACCACAAACATGCAGAGGAGTAGCAAGAATGTATCAAACAAGGACCAGCACCTCAGTTATAACTGAAAATGCTGAGGGACATTATAGTCAGGTGTTCGCTGGAGATACTTCTGAAACTAACATCTTTTCCAAAACCACAGGAAGTGTCTTTTGACATGTTTATTCAATAAATGAAAAGCTCCTCATTGCATCGGGGAGGGTTGCATAACTTGTTACCATCTGAAACATTCTCATCCATGCTGTAATCATCCAATAGGAGGCTCATATCCATTTACTCTGTCTAATCCAGCTGATAATTTATATAATGCAGGTCATACCAACCAGCAACTGAATACAAAACCAATATTAGTGCAGTTCATTGTAGAGAGAGCGGTGGAATAACAGCAGGACTTAGATCAACACATAACACACGGGAATGCTGAAAGCCTCTTTTTCCTACAGGTGGACTTATAAATACTGAGCTCGCAGGGTCTGTGTGACGCCTCCCCTCTGCTGATAATCTGATTTCCCTACAACGCACGTCTGTGTTAAAGAGTCAGAAGGCCAGAGTTTAAAATCACTCCGACCAGCGTCAGTCAGCACACAAACGCACAGCACACACACTGCACTCAGCACTCACCTCATGAACACACACAGACAAACACTTCACGTGCTCAACACTTCTCAGATAGTGTTTACCCTCTGAACGGCCAATTACCCGGACAGGCAGGCTTTCAGCAGCCCAACGAGAGACGCAAACATTTGGACGTTTCTGCTGTTATTCCCCACAATTGTGTTTAGCTTCAATTAAATCAAATCAAAGTGAGGAACATTATTCACCGCGGAGATAAATACGCCATCGGCAGCATTTCTCAGCAGAGACGTGAGCGTTAAACATCCTGAGCTCTGTCATTGCTCAAATCCACCATTTCCCTCCTCTTTTCACCGTTTTCCTTAAGCACTTTGGTGAAAACTGTCATGCAAACATAATTAGAAGCATGGCCACATTAACCCTCCGAGGGGCCCGGGGTAAAGCACAAGCTATGGGTAGCTACTCCCCACACCTCACACACACACACACACACAAATCCCCCGGCCTATTTTCCTCACGCTGTGTGGAATATTTATCATGTGTGTCAAGTACGTGCTGAATACTCCTAAACAAATTCTCAGTGAAATTATCCATCCTTGGAGTTATTGAGCTCTATTTTCTCAGCTTTCGTTTTAACAGCACTAAATTCCGTCATCCTTTCGTGAAAGCATCTGTTACCAGGTATACCAGTAGGAAAGTAGAGGAAACTTCAAAAACAACCCCCCTCCCCTTTGTACAGGCCCTTCCTCATAAAACAAGACCATAAAATGAATGATGGTCAAAAGATTTCTTGGCTGACTGACAGTCCTAATGGCCAGTTAGCAGAGTAACTGAGTGGGTGTTGGCAGCTTCTCATATGAATGCGAACCAACGTGCAAACGTTGATCACTCAGAGAGGAGTAATCCGGTCTTCCCAACAATGGGTTCACATTAAGTGCTGCCAACGCGGGCCGAAGTCTTCATCTCTCACATCCGACCCGTCCCATGGCAGAGCCGGGTCATCATAGCTGAGAAGAGGTCTCAGTTTAACACCTACAGGTCACATGGTGCACCTCCGCTCTGTCATTAGGCGCTGGCTGAGCCTAACCCAGGAGGTAACCCGAGCCCTGTCCAGCAGACGGCTAATCCACCTCAACAAAGGCTTTTTACTGCTCTGACAGCCTGAGCGATCATCATTCAGGTAAGGCAAAGCGCTCCAAACCGAGCGCTGCTCACACATCTGCTGTGTGAGTAGGTGTGCGTATTGTGGTCTGAGGAAGCCTTGATGAAGCGCGTAACCCCCGGGCTGCCTTTGTGTTGTGTGTGTATCAGCGTGCAGCAGTGCGATGGCAGGTGGAATCGCTGACTGATTACGCCGACCTCTCTCAACAGGTAAAAGCTGGAATCCACATAATCCCTCAAACAACGGAGCTCGTGTCAGCAGTGACAGCGCTCGCAGAGGCAGAAAATCCAGTAAAATGCCACCTTTCTTCGATACTTGACAGCTTATTTGTGCAATGAGTCATGAGTTTCATCAACGTTAATCATGTACAATTAGTAATAAATCAGCCACTGTTCCACGGGTCAATGGATCCATGATTCCATCCATTACAAACTTTAAGGGAAACTTCCCAAACTTAGGGAAGCGGATGTTAAAGAACAATAATGAGATTGTTTTCCGTTGTTGATAGCGGGGTAACCATGGATGCCACGACTCCCGACATGCCTGTTATTCATCATTTTTATTCATAAGACACAGCAGTGGAGCTCCGGGGGCACGGGCAAATATCATGAGGATGAAAAGGATAAACTATAAGAAGACTTCAGCAAGAACTCATTCTGTGGACCTCAGTCAGCAGGAAAAGGTATTCCCATTTTATGAATTATTAACCTTTATTTATTCAGCTAATCCCATTGAGGCAAGAGAGACCTGTTTACTGAGCATGCATGTCTTTGGATTATGGGAAGAAGCCGGAGCACTCCAGCCCAACCATACGACATGGAAACATTCCTCTTTTTATTTCTGTTCATACGCATCACTAATCAGCTTTGACCAGGTGCAACGAGGAGAAAATTGCGGGAAAAAATCTTTATTTATAAAGAATAAATTACAAAGTCACAAACATTTTATTAAAGGAGATAAAATAAGTTTTTTTACAACTTTATGAGAGATTTTGTTTTTTTTTCAACCTTTAAATATGCACATTTCGGGCTGCTTTGGCTGTTCCTTTTATCAACCTTCGGTAAGTATATGAGTACTAAGGGCACTGTGAAGTTCTGTCCCGCTGCAGCTTCATGTCGAGTGGTGCAGGAAACTACAGGTCATTTGTATCATCTGAGATGGCGCTATGATGAACTTCTGCCTTTTATTTTAATGCATTTCCTGCTTTATCTTTACATTCACAGGAAAACCGCGTGTGTTATTATGGAACAGCATGTACTGTAAAATAAGTTAAGAAACAAATACAAGTCTGTGCTGCATCTCCTAAAAGACATTTACAATGATACATCACAACATTTATATAATTCCTGAAGCAAACTGTACTATTGTAATGTTTCCCTGGATATTCTGTCATGATTGTCCTTTATTTAACTGTGAGCGTGCAGGAGGGACTGCTTTGTCCATAGTTTACACGCAGCATGGCTCTTGCATTTTTTTCATGGACTAAGGAAGTACAAAAATCCGAGCTTAAATAAATAATAATGAACCCATGATAAACATAAAAACATTATGACATACAAAGGAAGCAACAGAGCTTCACTCCACATGCAGATAAATGAAGAAAATAACTAGATTTTCCTTCAATGAGAACTAATTCTTCCATTCTAAGCTCATATGTGGAAGCAGAAACACACTAATGCTCTCTTTCTCACTCACACACACACACACACACACACACACACAAACACAGGGTGTCTGCTGCATTCCTTTGTGCCTTCTGGCTCTCGTCCCACCACACTTGTCACCGGACAGCGCAGGCCCTGCAGTGTATGCCGGTTGGCCTGAAGAGACTTTCACAGCCCTCTTAGCATGCAGATGGTGTCAGGTGACAAGACCCGGAGCTGCAGGACGCAGATGCAGGCCGGTGGCTCAGGACTGGAGTGCTTGTTTCCAAACTGAGACGGCAAGCTCGGGAGAACTGCTTCACCGGACTCAGAAACAAAGTCTGATTCAGTGCCGAACAAATGTATGGATGCAGGGAGCAGGAGCAGTGGCGGGATGTAGTTGGTGTGTGTGTGTGTGAGTGGGGGGGTGGGGGGTCTTAATTGGAAGGAACAGCAACTGCTCTTTTCAGCTAAGCACATGAGGAGAATGTAAACGGTTCTGACCTTTCCCACCTATCAGACCCGGATCTGTGTCTTCCTTTTTTCCCATGTAGGTTCAGTTAAAGGAGGGCTTCTCCCAGTCTCTGCTCTCAGTTTTAGGAGACTTGCTTCACATTTTATTTTAGTTTTAAAGGTCAAACGAGATGCGATTTTCACTCATCATCAGCTGCAACAGATCTATCATTAATGAGATGGTAGAGCGTGTGTTTTATCCTGGATTTCTATAAGATTACAAGAGGATGCATCTTTGGGGGAAACGGTTGGGGGGGGTTAATGCTGCACCATTAAACCTGCATGCAGCAGAGCGGCTGCTGTTGGAGTTGTTGGGCTCGAGAACGGATGGAGAAAGTTGAGGAAGTGAAGCTATAGCAGACGCTGAAGTTGCCCATGATGATACAGACTAAAGGATCTGTATCGTCTGCTGAGAATAACCGCTTCAGGACTACGGTGTACCATGTGCACATTAATATGTTTTAGTGAACAATGTGTAATTTGTGTAATCTAACTGCTTCATGTCACTCATTAAGTACTTTTTGAAAGTGCTGAATATTTTCAGGAGACTTTAAGGACTTTCTTAGCTGATCGGTGTGGTGCATGAAGACAGCTTTTCTTTGCTTGCGTGGCTCAACTTTCCTCTTCTGTTTCCTTTAATCTGGATTCATACGCGCGTGTCGTCTGCAAACAGTGTTACAGCATCACTGCCGTATGCACCACAGAGGCTTGATGTGCACCTCGTCCAGACCTGATGTGCGCAGCTGTATGAATCCAGGAGACATCGCTGAATTTATGAGGTAACTGCGGAGTAGAAACTGCAACACACAACGTAACCCTACGCCAAGTGTGAAAGCAGATTTCACCAACATCAGCTACGCCGGCCCTTCATGCATGAGTATGATTGTAGCTTTACAGTGTTGCCATCAGCAGAAGCTGAAATCTGCAGGCAGGACTACGACTGGGAGAAACATCTCTGTGCGTAGCTAACTGGATATTTGAGAAGAATCCACTCGTTTAAAAAGAAATCTGGGTAAGGATGGTTGATAATTGTTCAGGTGAGTCTGATTCTCTCCGTTATCGCGCATCTTTTAATCTAAATTTGCTCCTGAAAACAAAGTCTAAAATCTGGCACATGCATTGGAGTGTTTTGTCTTCGTGACCAAGATCCCCACTCACCCTGAGATGTTCCCGTAGCCATGCCGCCAGCAAACAAGGCAGGCAAAGAGGAGTTTTGGGGATTCCAGAGGAGATGCAGCGCCAACCGAAAGGAGCTCCAAGCAGCTGCGCTCACTTAGCTTCATATCTATCACAAGAACATTACTGGAGATAACAAGCAAGAAGGGGGGTGGGGGGCATAATTGACTTTCTGGTGGTTAATGTGCACCAACACCTGTCATCTCTTGTGAGCTTCAACATTTCTACAATCAGTAATAAGTGCTGAGTATTTCCATGTAGCAGTGCGTTTACTCTGCATGTTACGCTGAAAAATGTTTACATCTGATAACGTTTCAGCCTAAACTGTTGGAATAAAGCCCCTCCGGCGGCATCATTAAAGCCCATTTCTTGATTAATTTATTCTTTGCGATGGTGAAACAGTCTGTATACATTTCATTGTTCTAAAATGTGATTCAATTAGAAGATCGCTGCATTGATGATCGCAACAGGAAAACTAGTGCGTCTTAATTAGAGCTAATGAATTTCTGACAGCTCTTTAATCCTGGAAGCCTGTTCCTGGTTTGCCTGGCTCTGAATTGTCTTCACGAGGAGGAATTTACCCTGTTAGGAATGAATATTCACCTCTGTTCACTCTCTTTGTGCCGACCTGACACAGTGATGAGAGCAAACACACACACACACACACACACACACACACACACACACACACACACACACCTCTAGGCTGCTATGGTTCTCATTAACACAGCATTATTGTTCATATATGTATGCATCCACAGTCAGGCACAACACATTTGCATACACACACACACACGGGCCAAAATTCAACACAATTCTCTGCTCCTGACACACACATCACAGTCGGCTGCACTCAATCACTCAGTACGCAACACTCACAGACACTCACGTCTCTGTCAGCTTGGCCCCGGGCCCCTCGTCATGACTGAAGCACTCACTGCTTCAGCGTGACTGGCTGAGAGCAGCAGGGGTGGCCCAGCAGTCAGCATCACCGGTCCACACATGGCACGTCGCAGACTCGGTGCCAACCATGGCCGGCGTGCACGTTTGCGGCCGAGCTAAGTGGATGGCGTTGACAGTGAACACTGCACAATAGGATGATATTACAGTCGATGAGTTTTTAAATGGCCCCGAGTGGATTTCCCAGGACGGAGTTCTCAGTGCTCGCCAGAAGGATGCTGCAACATGTGCTGCAGGGAAACGGAAAAACACTCAGAGAGCTGCATGTATCCAGAAGTATGGAGAAACCAGTAGGGTCAGGTATGAGGAGGAGGAACCACCAACGCTGTGGGAGAGTTACCATTCAATGAGTCAGCATGTTTCTATCGATGGTTCGAACCATTTAATCGGTACTCAACCATAGGAGGGAAATCAAGTCACTGATGAAAATGTGTCAGGGTTTTCCTCACTTGCATTGATCTACATCAACTCAATGATCCATCAGCCAATAGCATTGATCCAAACTGAAAATCAACTTATCATTGGTGAGATACGGCAAAAAAAAAATCACGGAAATGTTTACATTTGTTTAGTTCTAGTATTCTAATTTAATGCAAATAATTATCCAGTCAATCAACATAGGATCACATCATGATAACACTCATGAATTTCCTGTTTAACTGGACTTACAGCAGATTTACTGAAGCTTTACAGCAACAGCAGGACTCTCAGATTCTCTGATCTTTAATCTCGGCTCAGATGTCTACAAGATCTGTAAACACTGTGAAAAATGTTAATACCTGGACTTATTAAGAATTGCATGAAAACTAAAAAAAAATAAAATAAAAAAAATTGTTACAAAATGGAATAAAAAAATATGATTAAACATTAAATAAATAAATGAAAATACAAATAAATATAAATAAAAATAATGCAGAAATAATATATTCAAAAAAATTGAATCTATAGATCAAATAAAAGTAATGACATATTTAGAACAGGTCGTTTTTCTTTTTTTTTTTATGATTTCTATCTTTCTAAAGCAGTGTATGAGATTTGTACTTGGAAAGGGGCGCACAAATAAATATAGTTCCTCAGGTCGAGTGTGTTATAACATGGATCAGACCCAGGAATGATTTTATTATTAAGTTGATGTATTTTTCCCCTTATTAATTAATTATATTGTATAATTAAAAAAAAAAATTCTTATTGCCAGACTTTCTGAATAAACTATCTCATGGGGTCTTTAGCAGCATTTTTTCATTAGTTGGCACATATTGAATCTTCTAAAAGTCAAGTCGTTTCGATCCCAGTTGAAATCCAGCATAAATCACCAGTGCTCGGGACGTTTTGTCTTCTTTTCATGTGACGTCTGTGATCCGTCCTTCTCTAACCCAAAACATAAAGACCAGGAGCTGATAGGAGGTTTGCTGGAGAAGAATGTTGGCTGGCTGCAAGGTCCCGGCTCTTAACCGAGTCTCTAAATCTTCTGGACTCAGGAGAAGGTGTCAGAGCAGAGAGGGGACCTGTCAGCACCCGCAGACCCCCTTTATCCTTCATCCCTCTCTCAATCCCTCCATCCCTGGCCTCACAGCATTCCCAAATTCCTTAGATAAAGTAACAGGTAGGGAGGAAGAGGAGGATGAAGGAGCTGAAACAAGGCTCAGGACAGAGGCCGTGCGTTTGGGTAAAGCCCCCCACAGACGGCTGATAAGCGTATCTCCCCCCTCATGTGTGCCATTTGTTTCTCATCTGTTCCCCTGATTTGGGTCTGACAGCTGGAGGTGAGTGACACGGCGATGGAGGAGACCCTCAGGACACAACTTATTCACTCACTTTGATTTCAGGGACTTAACTTGGCAACTTGATGGCAGCAGAAATCAGCTATAGACACATTAAAAAGTTGCTAGCTGTTAGCATCCTGCTAGCTTTGTGCGAGCGGCTTCCTTTCTGCTTGGTGCCATGATCTGAAATGAAGCTGGACCTCAAGGGAATGTCTTGAGTTGGAATTTTTCCCACCACCCATGTGAGGGAGATGGTTGACACATACAGTCATTTACCAAATGATTCCTACCCTCCCGTTAAGAAAGGAGAAAACCACCCGTCACTGAAATGAGCTTAAACTGACAGAAGTAGGCTAATAAGAAATAAAGATTTTATGAAAATCATGACATTGTGTCTGTGCCCCATTTTTAAAGAAATCAGTTTTTCAACTTAATTAAATAAAAAGCAATGTCTGATTTCACTAAATTATAATTAAAAACCTTTTTACTTATCATTACATTTTGAAATCTTCAAAGTTACCGTTGTAAATTTTGCCTGTGAATGTGAATAATTTTGCTGATGTGATGCTGTAAACGTTTTGTGTTCGTGTGAAGCAGCTTTTTAGTGGATGAGCTTTTCCTCAGAAACCAGTGAAAGCTCATGTGACTGCTGTGGGCAATGATTAGTTGAATGTGCATGCAAACTATGGCTGAGATTTTTGAAGACACCTTTAAAACTTTTGAGCTATGACCAGACAAGTAGATTGTGATTTCGTCCATATTTTGCCCTAAATTCCAAGAATATTGGACAAAAGTCAGCAGAGCCATACAGATGATACTAAGCATCATTTCTCCCAGAGAAAAAGAAAATGTTGTTTGTTACTGTGAACGGGTTCCAGCGTGCATTTGCATCACAATTCACATCACAATTCACATTAACTACACTGGAAAATCTATTAAATTCATTTCCATTAAAATTTCACAGATATATCAGTAATATGTGGAATGAGGAAAAACACAACATTTTATAGTATTTTTTCCCCACTTTTTACAGTAAAAAACTCCTTGGAGAGCTAAATCTTCAGACAGAGGTCTTTCTTTTCCCAGTAGACAAGTGCTGCAGCTGTGACTGAGGCAGCTGTTGCAGAAAGCAGGACTTTCCTCTAATAAGTTGCAGAAGTGGGTGCAAAGGAGGACTAACTAGGCGGAAAAGAAGTGTGTGGTCCAGCTGAGCTTAACTGGCAGAGCATGGCACCACTGCCGGCACCGGGGCGAGTGGTGCGCTCCCAGCGGAGCCGCGCATGGTGCGGTGAGCCACTTTGGATAAAAGCGCTAAACGGTGCTGCAGAACAAAGGAGTAGAAGACAGAGGCGGGGAACACGTCTGCTGTTTGTACATGGACTCTCTCTCTCTGTTATTCCCCTCTTCCCGTTTTGTGTGAATGTAGGTCTCTTATCCCTCATAATCCCTTCCCCAAACACTGATGAGTAAGTCCTGACACACAGCTACATTGCCAGGCTCAGCCCTGCCTGCCAGGGATTTACTACCTAAATAAACACTCAGTACACACACAGGGACACACACAACATAAAAACTAAATTGAAGCAATAAATTTGCAGGGTCATCTGTTACTGGATAATGTTGCTTATTTCAGTGTTGATACCTGAGAATGTGCTGATTACAACCTCCAAGTTTTATGATTCCCTTCCTGACAGATGTAAAAATTATATTCTGATTCTTTCATTAAGATTATTAGTTTATAAGATTATTAGTTCTTATTCTAAAAACTAACCTTTGATGTAGAAAACATCTTCTTGATGTGTTAGCGAGGCGTAAGCTTCAGTAAAATCTTTATTATGTCTGTTAGAAAGACAATAATCATAAGGAAATAAAAAACTGCTGCTAACTTTAGCCTGGTGAACAAAACCTGAAAGATGTCCCACCTCCCTGCCCAGTCTCAAAACTAACACATGTGGACAGACACTGTGGTGTTTATGGATCAATACAAAGAAAATAAATTCATGCATAAATATTCGCAGAGCTCTAGCTCAGATTTAGTTACATGAAAACTAAAAAAACTAAATGTCAACACCTGGTAGAAAGAGAGGAGTCAGATACTTTTGCCAGCAGCAGGTCTGGGTCAGAACAGGACGGTTTGCTGTTGAGTTTCCATCTGTGCGCAGTAACCGGATAGCGATAATTACATCAGCTACATAAAAACGTGATGTCATGGCAGCGCTTCACCTTCTTGAATCATAAAGACGAGCACGGCTCAGATACAAATCCAGCAGGTTGTTCTCGCTTCTTGTTTTCTGGCTTTAAGCAACAAAAAAAACTCCATATATTTAAAGTGGGAACGTTTTGGGTTGGATATTCTGGCAAACTTCCCAGTTTTTGCCAGTTGAAAGGCCAAAAAACGCTTAACAATAAAGCACGTTTTTCAAAACTGGATTTTATTAAACTGTCTAGAGCAACTACAAAACTCAACTAATTAGATGCAATGTTTCAAAGCTAAATATGCTAAAGCTAATGTTACATCATGAGCTACAGGTACATTTGCAAGACTCCCACAGCTGTCGTGCTCTCATTGCTTATCAGAAACATAAATCATTCATCTAACACTTTAATCCACTATTGACTGTCCCACCAGGTCAATAGATGCGTTATCAAACCTCCATGTTCAGAAATTCAAAGACAAAAATCATGCAATTCCTTTTTAATTTGTATTATTATGGATTGAATAGAGTAATTTGCTTTACTTTAATATCACATTAACTCAACTGAAACTGACAAGGTTAAATGGCTAAATTAATAAGACAAATTAAATTGAAATTTGCTGCCAACATTAGCGTACATGCGTTCCCAGTATGTTTCCAGCCCACCAACTTCCACATGGAAGCTGTGTATGATGTATAGCCAAAGTCTTGACTCAGACTTCCACTCAAACTTTTGAAGACTTTCAAAATCACAAACGACTTCAACAAACTTTTAGATATACTTTGTACTTATTTGGATTGAAATATCTCTGATCTTGAATCTACTTTTTTCTTTAACTGGAAACAACCGACTGCTCTGTGCCTGAACGAGGGATACAGATAGTAAGTGTGCATTGGGCCAGCACACTCCTGTCTCTGTTTTTAAACGCACAAAAAAACCAAACAACAGACCACCAGGTTGAATTCATTGATAGTTTAAGATTCTTGGATTTGATAAAAGCTAAACCTTATTAGATGGAAGAATGAAGAATTGAATTAGGTTAGTGGAAAGTGATACCAAGCTATACGAAGAATATGTAATAAATGGTCACAAATCTAACCATAAATTCAATTTGGGCTGTTTGATCATGACGGCTTTGGATAATATGTGCCTTGTAGCCACATATTTTAATTCCCAAAACACATCAAGGTTCAATTAAGTCCATTATTCTTACTGGTAAATTTTCTATTGGCAGATAAAAGATAATCAACAGAGCTTCCCTTCCGAGTTCAGCAGGCTTCACCGGAGACGATGCAGCGCCTGACAGAGTGTAATGAGCGTTGGTCTCAGTGGTCGATCTTCAGTGGTACATCAGCTGAACGCTTGTCCAGAGGCCAACATTAATTCTGGGGCGAGGCTCAGTCTAAAACAAAGTTAAAATCTCATCTAAGACAATATAAAGTTTTATGTTCCTCCTAATGTGATACACGGAGCCGAAGAGATGAATGGCGCCCAGGGGGTTTAGGTTTCCCTCACAATCCTACTTCCATCTTTCTGCTCGCCCTCTTCCCTCTAATGACCATGCTGCTTGCTGGCACATGGCTCCTGCCGATCCATAACCACCCATCTGGCCTGTGTGTGCTGCCTGTGTGGGTTTGTGATGAGGCCATCATGATGAATCTGAATGACCGTGCATACATGTGCACGTGTTAAATGCTTGTCCAACACACCTGATCCTCCTGCAGCCAGAACGGCTCCGCTCTGTACTTTATTCGGTGCTGTTAGCCGGCGTGGCGTTGCTAATTTGTAACATCCGGGGTAAGCTGAAGGTTACAGCACCGACGCTGCCTTTCTAAATGTGTGTGCTAACCTGTGTCACCATATCGAATAAAATTGACATCTTTATACTTTGTGGTTATTCTGTGCTGCCCAGCTGGTTTCAGTGGGATTTTACCCGTGGTTCTGATCTACGTTACCAGCCCTGTTGGGTTTCCTGTTAACATGTTAAAGTTGTTCATACTACACTAGAAGCAGTGTGGTAGTCTTATATGTTTTGTCATTTAATGTGATGGCTGCTATTCTGATGCAAACATATCAGTAGGACAATGATTTCTGTCAGTAGTATCTATGTGAAATAACGGGGCCTATGATTAAATCCAAACAATGTAGAAGTCTGCAAAATTATCCATGCCCATTCATTAAAGAAAAGGAAAAAATCTTAATAGTAATTTCATATAACTGACAACTGAAAAAAGAAATGATACACATACATTTGCTAAATTATAAATTAATGAAATACAACCTTGTTTTTTTCCTTTAATTTAATAGAAAAAATGCTAAAAGACAAAAACAAATGCTCTCTTTTTTCTCTTTGTTTTTTTTTCTTGCCAGGCATTACAGCAGGGAGAATTATGGTCTGAGTGCTGTGTTGTGTTTTCTAAATTTAAATGCTTCCTTTTCCTCTGGTTCAGATATATCGCTGCTGAATCTAATCTTAACTAATAAACTGACCTATATGTGATGTTCATTTTTTGATGGGGAATTATTACTCCTGTTGTAATCTTTAAAGATTGTCATAATTTTGTTTTTCATATTGTCTGGGGTCAAAACAGCAAACTTAAAAATCACAAAAAAAACCCCAGCAACATCAGAGATGTTCAAGAATTGCAATTTAAATAAAATCGGCACTCAAACAATCATAAAATAATCGAATTGGGAGGAAAGCATGTGGTCCTAGCCTCGCTAACTACATGCTTCTAACATCACACAGTTGCTGCACATGATGGGAATCTCCCGTTCCACCACATCCCAAAGGTGGAATACTGGTCTGAGATGTGGTGGCTGTGGAGCCGTTGGGAGTCCAGTGGACTCATGGATCTGAGCTGTGTGACATGGAGCCTCATCCTGCTGGAAGCAGCAGCAGAAGATGCTCTGTCCCCTTCCAGAGCAGCCCAGTGATAATCAGCTCAATACTACTAGATGTGCTATACTTCTGTATTTTTATAGAGTATTTAATGATATTATCTTTCAGTTAAAAGAGAAAAACTGTGAGATGATGGCGATGAATGAAATCCAAAATCCAGATGCTGTAGCTGCATCAACAATTTGTTTCAGTCATGAAGGTTTAAAATAGGATGGCACATGATTAATCCCCAAAGGGCAAGTTAAATTACATTACATTCTTACTATAAAATAATTAAGAACAAACAAAGATGCACTGGAATGATTTTTTTTTCCTTCATCCACGTGTTCACTGTGAAGAGCTTTATATTTTGCAGGAGCCTAAAGAATAAAAACCAAAGTTTGATCGCAGGCTGCCTCTCCTGTCTGCTGCGCTGCACATTTGGTCGGTTATGGGAGCATCATGGGGCTGTATGACGTGGCAGGTCTGAGCTGCCCTTTAGGTATGGGTGTGCAGTCAAAGTCTGCTTGTTATCCTTACTTCTGCACACTGACTGAAAACCCAAATAGCTGCTTCTTTTCTTGGTTAAAATAACAAAGTGTTTCTTAAAGCTGGTAAAAACGGGGATAAATGGGATCAGCGTGGAAAGCAGAGGACGGATTGCTGCTCGCGTTAACAACCGAGTCTTCCAGCCTGGTCGGATTACCATGAAGGAATGTTCCTGCAGCCAGGATATTGAACTGTTTGCCAGGGAGGTCTACTGTATGTCTACGATACACGCATAGTTTTCCAACGCAGTCGTCTTTCTGCGGCATGTAACATAATCTGACCTGTCATCCAACAACACCAGCCTGCATCAAAGGACTCTTTTATATGTCTTTATGTCTCTTACATCGCGCTAATTCACTCTCAAGACTACAATGGAGGTTTAAAAATACCCCATTTCTGAAGTGATATTGATTTGGAATTTGAGAAAGCATCTGACCTTACGGGACAGGAGGTGGTAACACCTTTTTACAGCCAGTTAATGAACCCGGAGTCTTACAGCGGCTCTCAAAAGAAGCCAAACCACACTGTGACACTGAATCCCGACAGCCCTGACATGTGCACGGCACCTGCAACCCTCGCAGCTCTCCAAGAAGAAAAAGCACAAGCAACTTCAGCAGGAAGACAATGAGGCTGTAACTCTTCCTCCTTGAAGGGATGGTTATTATGACAGTAGGCCCATTAGCTAAATGGAGGAAGAGCATGTGCAGCATGTAGCTCCGGCTATATAAATCTGCATCCCTCACCCTGACCTCCAGCAGTCCCTCCCTGGAGGAGTCAACCTAGGATAATTCCAGACACCGCATGATGGCCATCCCGGGGTCAGGTCGCTGTAAATCTTACACTGATCAAGACGAAGTGACACCCGGGAACGTCCCTTTTTCTCCGCTGCAACAGTGTCAGCAGACATGAGGCATGTCAAGGACTCTGTTGTGGCCAAAAACTGCTTAGCTGGGCAGCTGGTGGTCAGGAAGCGACCGAAGTCACGTGCCCTCGCTTTCGGCTTTTTCCATTCAAGATATTTATGTATCTCTCAGTGAGGCTTCCGCAAAGCCAGAGAGGGGAATTAACTGTGGCTAATAGCCATGTTAGCTAACGAGTCACATGTGCTGAGAGGTTGCAGAATGACTTCCCCTCCGTGCTTCAAAACAGATGAGGGCTGTGACCGCACAGTCGCGAAAAAAGAGGGACATAAATTAAGGCCTCCTCTGGTGGAGAAGTGTCGGGCCAAAATAAGGGTTTTAAATCAAACGCTCCAGGGCACTTCACCCAGCTCTGGGAAACGAAACCTCAAAAATCCTCCAATAACGGCGTCGAAGTTCATACCAGAGACGTGAGCCCAAGCTTGGTGGACTACACATCCCACATTAAAGCCACGATCTGATCAGTTCCTTGTAAAGAGGTGCAGAGTCGGGGGGGGCTACGAGGGGAAACGGCACCACTAACAACATTTACTCTGATGTTTTGAATCTAATTTGGCTCCAGTGTTTAAAAAAAACTGTATTAACATAGCAGATGTTTTCCGTGTTGCTTTGAGATTCATGAGAAAGTTGTAATTATTCACCGACACTGATTCCATTTATATTTTCTACAACATGAACCCCAACTACAACTAAAAGTCATCCGTCATTTCTTTACAAATTGTCAGGAGGTAAATAAAGGTGTTAAAGGAAAAATGAGGTAAAAAACTTCTTTATTTAATTCCCCCGAGCGTGAAGTCAGTATTTTTTTATGAACACCTTTATTCTTTTGGACAAGTTCTCTTGTAATTTCTTGAAACAGATTTCAGGAATAATTCCCAGGAATTTTTAAAGGACTTTTCTTGGATTTTTGTCTCGTTCTCTTTCCCACACTGCTCCAGTAATTTTGCGTCCCGGGGTCCGGGAAGGATTCGTCCCTCCGTATGACCTGTTTCTACTCATTTTCAGTCCAGTTCTTGTGTCATTTGGCATATCTCAGCCTCTTCTATGCGTTTTCCTTCCTTCCATGGAAACCATCCCTGATGAAGTTTTTAGTGATCAGTTGATGGATTAAGTGAAGATCCAGATGGGTCTTTATAGTCCTGTGTCAAATCTTTGAAAGTGATGCCCTTAAGAAATAAAAAAAATCCAGCAGACAATATCATGATATTTTCAAAGCTTTTCATCCCCAGTTTCTCCAATTTCTTTCCACTTTTTACACAAAAACACCATGATAAGACACGCTAAGTTTTTAGCTCATTTTTAATCCTTTTGGAGCAAAGATATAATTTTATAGCCATCATACTATCTATTTGGCTATTTTCATAGATGCTAAGAAAATGTGATGAATGATGTGTCTTTGTAACCGGCTACTAGCAACAAAGAGCTTAAGGACATCATTAAAATCAGCGAAGGCTAGCTAAGCTCTACTTTTAGCTGAGCTCTATTTCCTCCGTTAGAGTTCGGTGCTTTTTATGCTTCGCTGATTCATTGGTCAGCATCAAGTGGCTTAACAAACAAAATATATACTTGAAAAAATAGTAAAAATGAGAAAATAAATGTTAGAAATCAAACAGAAGCAGTACTAAAGACCACATTAAATAATTATAATGCATCTGGATTTTAGGATTTTAGGACAAAGGTGGAGGAAGGAAAAAAAATCTAACCTTAAATCAATCAATTACTTTTAAACAAATTGAGTTACTTGAAATCAATGTTTGGCACAACACACATAATCAATTCATCAGGGTGAGTTCACACACCTATTATTCATGCTCGTATTTGTGTGAGCGGAGTCCAGGGCAGCAAATAAAGGCTGATTAAATCAGCCTCTGTATCACCTTAACACCGCGTCTCCCCTGAAGCGGCGTGGGCAGCAGGAGCGTCCACAAAGGCACGACCAGCTCCAGGCCGCCGCCACCCATCAGTTAGCTATGAATTCCAATGAGAAATATCCAAACCAGCCAACTATCGGCACGTTGGAGAAATCCATCACCCCTGCAGGCCCGCCTCTGTAAGTGACCACACATCAATGGTGGGACCGTCCAACTCCCCCGGCCCATCGATGTCCCCCGTTTCATCGATATCAGCCGTCTGGATGTGTCGCCAAAACACCGGCAGGAGTTCTGTCTCTTCAAAGAGTGTCGCTGAGCGATGTATTGAACTGTTTTTGGAGAATTTCCTCTGATCTGCTTTGTTTGGGTGTGGATGTGAGGGCGTGTGTGTGTGTGTGTGTTTGTATTGACGATCTCAAGAGCAGAAAGGGAGGATGGGGTGTGGGAGGAGGAAGAGCCGCTGTGATAAGGTCAGGCCCTCTTACATCTCAGTGTGCTGATAAAGCAGGACACACTCACACACACTCAGACAGCCATACCAGAGCATCAAAGACTGATAACACACCTCGGTGTTATCTTCCTGCAGCTTTGTCTCAGCTTTTTTTTTTTCAGAGGAGCGGGACAGTGTGGGGTTTCAACGGGACAAATCTATCTTTTAAGTGTTTACAGAAGATCAAATGGATGCTTCATTCTGATGAGAAGACTTCCTAAAAAACAAGATTTTTAACAACTGAAAAGGCAGAAATACTGATTTCTGATATTAGAGCAAAAAAAAAAAAAACAAAGAAGTCAGATAACAAAGCTCATATCATGCAGGAAAAAATGGAGATAATATTTACCCGAGAATGAGATTTCTCTTCCAAATAGGCTTTTACAGTAAATCTAGTGCATTAGATACAATAGCAGAATTCCAAGAACACTTAAGTCAGACTCTTTGTCGCCATGGCGAACTCAAACACTAACAAGGTAAACTGAAAATCCTTGGACTTTCTGACAAAAGCTGAATCCAGACAATAGTCTGATCCCTCATCCAGTACAAAGCCCATTCAGCCAGCCGCTTTCATCTGAGCAAACAGGCCGGGGGACAGAAAACATTCGATTAAGTCAAAGTTAATCTTGCAGCAGTTTTTGTTTCAAGAGGACATGATGAAGGGCAGCTCCGGGTCCGATTGTGTAGCAGAAATGCATCAGAGGGCAGTTGCATATCTAACGCTCACAATTGCCTTTTCATGTGTTTTTATATTAACTTCCGCACAACACACCGTAGATAACATTAAGTAAAAATCTTATTTTGCCATTATTATACATTTGAATCAAAAAGATGTAAAAATCCATTCTTAATGTCAAACTTTGACCCACGAAAACTCATCATGGCGTTTCCTTTTTACATAGATGGCAGAGATTATCTTTTATCTCCCTGTGAAGGACACAAGTAGAAGAAATGAGTGAGAAATGCTTCTGAAAAAAGTTAATATCTGCTAATATCTGCAAAGAAAAAAGTCTGGAGATAAAGTTTCGTGGACCCGCAACGCGATCTGGAACATAACAGAACCGTCCTCAGACCTGCTGATAATGGCATCCACTTGGTTTATTGCAGCCCATAAAGTAAACAGCCTGGGCTGAACCCGAGTCCCCGGGGGCCGCGCCTGGCACACCGGCCGCCTACGCCACCCGATCCTGGAGCCTCGGGGGCTCGCCATCGTAAATCAGATGCATCTGAGACGCTGAGCTCGCGGGTGAGAAGAAAACCAGATCGCCAGCAGACAGGCAGAAGCGCTGATGTGCCACTCCGACAACACACACACAGATCTACATATCCCTCAGTGTTCCCACCCGCCTCACAATAGAGCCCCACACAACAGACGAACAAGCGGAGATCACAGGACGACTGACATAGTTGTGTACACACTAATTAGGCACACTACCACCACCACAATGGGCTTTTTCATGGCCTGCATGCACAAATCATACACACTTGCTCGTATAAGCACACACACACACACACACACAACATAAGATGGGTATGAGGACTGGGACCGCTGCCATCTTTGCTATGATACCCTCTTTGATCTGGGGTGAGAAGTTCTCTGCCCCCGACGATTGGAAAAAAACAAAGCAGACAGCCAAGTTTGTGAGAAGGTGGCAGCGCTGGTTGGGAGTGTGAGACAGCGTGAATGGAGGATGCTGTGTTTTGTTCCGGCTCCGTATAAACAGCCGTTTTGTTTGCCAGATGACATTCAGACAATGAAGGCAGGACGGGGGGGTTGTCGGCGGCAGCCACCGTATGAGTGACGTCTGAAGCTTTTGTGGAATCCTGAATAACGAAGGGTCGGCGGGTCGAGACCGGCTGACCTTCGGTGACATTAGGGCCCAAAATGACACAAGGACAGAGGAACCAATAAAGCTTCAATGTTCATTTTCCACTTAAAGCACTGGGATTTGACATCAACGCCATGTTGCCATCAATCAGATTTCCCGCAGCTCTTACCGCCCGCGAGCCTCACTGTGGAGGTGTCCATCGATCCAAGGCAGCCTAGACCTGCTCAGAAACTTCACGTCCTTCTGAGAGAAATCACTCAAATTTGGAATTAAATCAGAAAACGTCACCTTTTAAAGACACGGGTTAAACATTCAGCGGGAAGTCTTCGTTCACAAATCTCAGGGTTTTTTAAATTTGGACGTCCAGCATATCAAATCATTTCTGCATAGCCGAAAATTGTTCCCATCTTTAATCCTTCGAAAGAGTTCTTGATTCGTTTAATGGGGTTGTGAAATTGTCAGAGTTTTCTCAGGGGGGCAAATCAGATGTCGAGCTACGTGGACAGCTGCTTAGAAAAGAGCTGACGTATGTTTATTTTAGCTAAAACAACTCAGAGGTTCATCTGTACGCTGGATTTTAACCCCGTCACGTCTAAAGTTTGCTTTCTTTGAACAAATTCGTTTTTTTAATAATGTATTGTTATTAATTTATATCTAATTGCCAATCTTTTTTTTTTCATTTTTACTTTTGTTTTTCCAGACTTTTTTCTATATTTACTTTCCTTTAATAATACAACTGTAAATAAATTAAAGCTGTAAAATGGTCATGTCGTGTGAAAAAAAAAAAAACTTAAGATTTAATGTCTACTGGTTGACCTTAAATTGGATTATAGTGTAAAAAGATACTCTCATTTAATCTCAGAACAACCATTTTTACCACCTAGTTATAATCACGGGGGTCCCCCTCCACCTTCGGATATGAACATTTTCCTTGTCTCAGTTGGTAAAACAAAGCAAATGCAAACATTCATGTTCTCATTGAAGTATTCATATACATTATTACTTTGTCATTGTTTGATGGATATTTGAATTTTGCATCCATGCTAGTGACTTGCTGATCACTAAATCAATATACAGAAATGGATTTACAGTAAATAAATGTATTCCTGCCCTTTCATTAAAAGGAGGAAAACACTGAATCAAGCTAAAACGGACAAAAGTAATAATAAATAAAAATTTCAAGAAAATCACGACATTATTTTTGAATTGTGGTTCAACAGAAATAGTTTTTGAAAAACAAGCAAAAATATGAGAAATTAATATATGATACGTCACTCATAAGCTAATATTTAGCTGAACAGTCCTTTGAGGCGTTCGCTGCAATAAACTCTCCTTCAGACTTGTACACCTGTCCAGGTAGTCTGACCCACTGCTCACCAGCAAAGTGCTCTCATTGGTCCAAAACAAGGTCTTATTTCATTATATGAGAATTTAGTCATTTTATATTCATTATTACTTTTTCAGTTTCCAGTTATTTGACTTAGTATGACGAATTTTGCCTTTTTCTTAAAGGACGGGGATGAATAAATGTGTTTACGACTGTATGTATGGTCACATCATTAGGCCTGAGAGGCTTTGGACAAAAACAACCCATTTGAGGACAAAATATGTAGAAACAGGCTGACACAGCGACTCATAACAAGCTGATCATCTGATAATAATGCTGCTTTGTCTTGGCCTGGATTTTCTGAAGAGTTTGTCTGGAGGAGTTACACATCTACTGCATGCCATTGGCTGTAGAGTGGAGCCTAACAGCCTGCAGATGGCAGGAAATAAAGCGTTATCAAGCTCCTCACACAGCCCTTAACCAGCTCTCCATAATTTTTGCTTCCTTTGATTTTAGTTCTTTCCTTTTTATAATGCAGATTTCGATCCCCACTTCTCCAAAAACATTACGACAACACTCTGAGCCCATTGTTCACTCCTTACAGGAGCTCTCTTCCCTCCTGAAGTGCTTGTCACGGTTAGAAGAGTATCTCATGAGCTGGAGCGAAGCAGGAGCTCCCCTCTGCACACACCTGGTGGGAAAAACACACACGGTGCGTGCGCCTGACTCGACTCATCCAGATCCAGCCCTGAAATCCTGCTGCGAAGAACTTCTTTGGATTTAAAGCTAATATTGCTGGAGAGAAAAGCACACTTTGCCAGGGAGCTTTTAACTGTGTTGAAGCGGAGCAGGGAGACGCTTCAACCCCGCACAACATCGCCACAGAAAGTCTCACATCCCTTCCACAGCACAGTGATCAAACCTGGAAAGCTCAGAGTGATGATCGAGCACAGGGGACAGAAAGTTCCATTAAACTTCTTGGAAAGACGTCGTTATCTCACATCTCAGGGACAAAATTGTGTTTCTCCTGTTATCTGGATTCAAACAACACTGACAGGGTGATCCTGCATGTGGCTAATGATCACACGAAACACGCTGCAAGAACAAAACCCCCAGCAGCGCCGACACGGCCCTCTCAAACTGAGATTGAAAACTAGCGTGTGCACAGGAGCGCGTCTCCGACTGAGTGCTGAGTGACTTCCTGACAGCCGTTAGCCGCCTTATCTGGAAAGCAGAGTCTGATGGCGGTGATAAACACACACCCAGGATCATCACACACATGTGCAAACACGCGGGGTCAGATCGGTTTTGTTGCGTCGCGGTTATTCGCCGCAGGTGGGAATCGGCCCTTTATATCAACAAACCCACTTCAGAGTCAGGCCCGGCCGGCACGCACGAGCCGAGCGACCAGCAGCGTAAGAGGAGCGGCGGCAGACGGCAGATTAGCCCGCGATTCGGCGCACATGGCAGGGACCCGGACTCTCTCTGCTGAGAGCCTCAGAGAACCCGATGACACACTTTAAGGCGAGATAAAGATGGAGATGTGCAGGGATTGAATCTGTTCTGCTCGCTCTCCAGGTGGCGCTGCACAGGTGACCCCCGAGCTTGTATTTCTGAGACACAACAAATGCAAACCACATTTTGTGCCTCAGACTGGAAGCGGTATCACGCTGCCACCCGTTTGCCTCTCCGTGCAATCGCTCATTTCTAAACCTTCTACCCCAGACGAACCGTACAGGGAGGCCGTGGCCACGCCTCAGCTTCACCTCCCTGATTTGAAACACTTCATCAGGCTGGCCTTACACCTAGCCCAGAAATAGCCGCTTTCCATAGATAGTAAATAAAATAAACAGTCGTGTCTGTCCGCCTTCGCTCCTGCCCCGCAGAGATTTCTGGCCCATCAGCTGTTCCACGGCTGCGCTAAAGGGAATCACATGTTTGGCCTGACATGAGAAAACTCTGTCAGACGAGGAGGGAGAAGAGCGACTGGTTTTACTGGTCGCCTTCCAGCCTGACTCCCAACGTTCTGACCAGTATGAGACATAAAGAGAACCAGATTGTTATGGGAGTTTTTACGGAGTGTTAAATATTGGGTGTTGATAAGGAGCCGAGTGGTTGGGACCTTTAGGAGCAGCGGAAAAGTCGGAGAGAGGATTGGTTTTATTTTGGGGGGGGTAGTTTTCCCATCAGTCTCATCTGGTAAAGGTCCATGAAGGCGAGGCGAGTGGAACAGCGACGTCCATCTTACAACACAAACGCAACACACACCCAAAGCAAGCCTCTGAAAGAAAGTTGGTGAGTTGGTGTGTGTTGGTGCGAGCACAAGCAAAGCGCCCTCTTTTGTCCCCAATCCTATCAGTGTCACAAAGGTTACGCTCCCTCCAGATAACCCGCCGAGATCTCTGTGGGCTCCCGACGATTTCTGTTCCCCCTCCTCTCTTTTTGTGATTCGGTGTCAGCAGAATTTCCTTGGTGCGCAGACGACTGCTTTCATGTGGCGGGTTTCTCATGGTCTCGCAGCCTATCGAGCTGCCCATTCAAATACCATGCAAAGAGGTCCCAAAGCAAGGTACACAATGTCTGTTTGTAGTCTGGTCACACAAAAGGGAATCCATAATGATCTGAACACAACGGCGTTCACTCCTGCACTTCCTGATGTCGTCTGGCAGCATGGAACGGGCTTTTCTTTTTAGCTTACATTAACTTTAAGAGCCTAACAGGATGTAAAAGGTCAAAAGAGCACAAGATTTTCACCTACAAAGGACAGCTGAATGAGAAGAAAACCTTTGAGGGAAAAAAAACAAGATAAAATCATGATCATACTTTTACTCCTCAAGATCCTCTGATGAAAACCATATCTGCATTTTTTCAGGGTGACGAAGACAGCAGGAAAAGTTTGACTAAGCACAGATGTGGCAGCGCTGGCATCGGAGGACGGCTTGGCAGGAGGACAGGACCTCTGGAAAGGGGGTCTGTTTCTCAGCAACCCCTTAGGTAGACTGCGGTTTGGTTGATAATTTCTCTTGTACATATATGTGTCATTTTAACAATCAGATATGCAGAAGACTCTGCAGGACTGTGTTGTTCCTGGATCCAAGTTCAGCTTCGGTCATGTCTTCTAGCTTCTTGTGGTGTCTCTGTATGTCGGTGTCATACATCTACAAGCATATAACCTCAGTCACACAGTGTAAAAATATAATAACACTAATATGATTTGAGTTAGAGTAATACCAAAGCACATGTGCGAGTTTATTAGCGATGGTTTCACAGACCCTCCAGATGGGTCAAACAAAGGTAGACGTGATCGTAACGCCCATAAAACAGAAAAAAAGTGAGTCTGTTTGCTTGCCCATTCAGAGGATGTTTTTTTATGTTGCAAAATAATATTAATGCCTTAAATGTTAGGATATAATGCTATGGATTATTAAATAAATGGGATGTGATACTATTGAGGGTTTTTTTTATTCTTTTGGATCACATTTGCAGAACTTTTAAAACTTATCATTTAAAATCCCAAAAATAGTTAACGGAAGGTTAACTGAACATCTATTTAAATTTTCAGACAAATCTAGCCGGGCTTATTACTTTGGTTTGACCCATTCAAATATCTCATTGATTGTCGTATAGACCTGGGCACTCTGATTATTACCAACAGCCTCTGTGACCCGCTTCACATCACACTGTTGACACTAACAAAGACCTAGCGTGAAGCCACAATGAGAAATCAATATAAATCAGGCTAGCTTACTAATCACATGCAAGAGCTAAAATGTAGTACAGTAGGTCAACTGGCAGCAAAGCAGCACCTAACGTGATATAATCTCTCTTAAATTTACAAAAACACAGGAAAAATCTCTGATGTGCTTTTGTAATCTTTGCTAGTGAAGAGGAAGCTGATGAAGCAGAGAAGGCCGACCACACATAGCATAATGGATGCAAACAAGAGCCCAACTTCTGGAAACGTACCTGTTTTGCATGTGTAATGCATCTAACCATCCTCTTAGCTTCCGTTGTTAAAGAAGAAAAACTGATAAAAACCCCATGAGGTCCGGGAGCTGTTGTCCCTGCAGGACCATCCGCTCCAACTCATACCCAGCCACTGCCACTGGCTCGATCCGGTTCCTGTGAGACCTGCAGGACCCATCACAGCTCTCTACTACGCATCACATGAGGGAAAATGGTGTTGATCTACTCAAACAACGTCACTGTTACCATTCTGAAATCATGCTTTGAAAAGTTTCTTTGGATTCAACGAACAATATTTTTGCTATTTTGGTTCAAAGCAACAATCAGCTTTACATTGGCTACAGTTATATGATGTTTTTTCATTCAAAATCAATTACTACAAATTAAATCATTCTGGAAATAATTCAGAATTAAGGTTCAGATGAAAAACACTTTTCATTTTTTAATTCCCCTTTAGATCCAAGGGGGTAGGGAAGGGTCCTGATTTGTTGGGGAGTGGAAGAGATATGCGTATGTGTACCGGAAGTAAAAATAAAATAAAATAAAACTCCTTTTCCTGCTTCTTTTCTTTCCAACTACAACCTAAAATAATGATATAAGAGCCATTTTGTTTGATTAATATTCAACATTTGAAGCAGCAGCAAGTTGCTAGCATCCTACTTCAACTAAACTCAGTTTGAGACTTTGCTTCAGGCGGGAAGCACATGTTTGTCATGGCAACAGGACGGGGGAACGAGAATTCACAATACGACCAGAATATTTAATCTCTTTAAAGTGGAATTCATTTTAATTCAGAATTAAAACTCTCATGTAAACGTGGACGGTGAGACCTGAAAAAAGGCAAAATGCTTCAACTTAAAATCTGTATCTGCCCACTTTTTCATAGAGGAAGCACGGCGATGTGTGGTTTAAAAACGGGACTTTCACCACGGAGACTGGGGTTTGCATCCCACATGGTAACAAGCATTTTTTCCCAAGTTGTTTTACTTTTTCTTTTGCTTTCTTTCTAAATGATATTTAGAAGTAAAAGTGAATGCAGACACTAAAACGTATCATTAGCATGAGTACCGTCGTGTTTTCACCTGCCATTATGTGTTGGAATAAGCACCATGCATCTGTTTAGTGTAAAACATTTTATAAATAATCGATGTGTAGAACACCGGGCTGCAGGGATGTCCGAGTAGCTGCTGACTTCCTGTAAGCAACACAGCTTGTTTACTGTTATGGACAATGATGTAATAGGTCAACTGGAAAAATCCCAATACTAACCAACTGAAAGGGGGTCGTATCGCCAGCTATCAAAGTGCTTTCTGACTTACTTGGTTCAATAAATTGATTTGTCCTCCTGTGCGTGTAAATTCAAACAAGGACATTTGTGGACATTTTTCAACCCTAACTGTGAACGAAAACACGAGTTCCAGTTTTTAGACCAGATCACACTTTCATCTTTTCTGTTATTATTGTACAATGAAAAACGTTGTTTTTTATTTTACTGCTTAATGTTTTATGTAGTGATGGCTGATATTCTAGCTGTGGACTCACTTGTAAAACTACTTATAATACTGCAACATAAAGTGTTGTAAAGAATGAGATGTACTTTGTGGTTAGCTTTAAATCCTCTCACCGGTGCCTATGGCAACATCAGAGCGGACCATTATGGGTTTTTAATGCACTAGTGCTGCAGGTCTGAACACAGCCAATCCTGAAACGTTTGCTGCGTTCTGGCCGAGGCCTTGAATGTAAATGGGAATGTGATTTACCATGGGAACTCCGCAGCATTCCTCTTGTTTTGTGCGACTGTGAAAAGAACAGGACTTGAGCCAGCTGAAGGGAACAGAGAGGTCTAACAGCCAAGAATTGGCTGCTCTGAAGCTAAATTGAGAACGGCATATAAATCTTAGCCTTTTAGAGACTAACATGCAATTACTCACACACACATGTGAATACGCACATGCATGGCAGCCCTGCAGCCGAGATGTTGAAGGTTCAACGCCAGGCCTGTTCTGTGCCAGGGTGGCGTCTAAAAAGGCTCCGGCTCTAATGACGGTGCATTTGCAAAAAAAAACTCATATACACATGAGCACGGTGGAGAAAGACTGAGAGGTAGTCGGAAACAGCAGAGCCAGTGTGTGTGAGGCATGCGTGAAACAGAGAAAAGCAGGGAGACAGTGGGAGACAGCAAGACAGAGTCGAAGGCAGCGGTACAAGCGACGGATCCATGCAGCCATCAAAGCGCCAACACACACGTCTGAGGAAGAAATGTCAGGAAAACGGGGAGGAAGGAGAGCGAGAGAGGAATGTGGAGGAGTGTGGAGGGAAAGGGACTACAGTAGGTGTGCAGACTTCAGTAGCAGTGGAGGAGACGACAGAGCAGCTCATCTCACAGCTGGAGCAGGGCTGAGCAGCTGTTGGTGAGGAGGATGGAGGAAGCCAATGATGGAGAGCTTCCGACAGATAGAAACCAAATAAAAAGGTACACAAAACAGGAGCAGTATAATTAGAAAAGATATATTAGTCCTCATTAATTCTGAGTAAAATCAGTATCAGCAATGACAAATAACCCAAAACTGAGCATCATCTGGAGGGAGCCAATAGCAAACATCGTAATGAAGATACAGCAGCAGGAATCTGGCAAACTGTGATTAAAGTGTTTCCACTGCGCTTCAGACTGAACCTCAGCGGGACGATGAACTGATACTGCAGCACCAAGGAGATCATAAAAAAGCCCATTCTGCTTTATTTGCTCCAGCAAACAGAACATGTGTCATCTGAGAGCAGCAAACGTCAAATCCATACATTCGTACACAGAAAACACTCGCCGGGAGTTTGTCCGCCACACTTTTCCAGTTTATCTTGCCTTTAAAACAACTGGTAATAAAGACCCATTGATCCTGTGCAAACTGGCTCAGTCTTGTTTAACTAGAACGGAGCATTGAGAAGAGCTGCTGCAGTTATCTGACACTGTTACTCTTTACATGCATCATCAGGAAAATAATAGAAAGTGATGTTGAAAATACAAGAACGTCTTCATGGGTTGTTTCAAAGTGGACTAAAACGTGGCGCGGAAGCTGCTCCGCTCCTCAGACCGAGGAATCATTCGTGCTGATCCATCGTCAGGACTGAGGCCATTTTGAGCTTCACAGAGCCTCTCATCGTCCCATCTAGTGAACGTTTCCTTCAGGGACCAAAACCTCCAGCAAGGCTGTAAAATATAGCAGTTTGATGTTTTCTTTTAGCTAAATAAACTGGCTCACAGCTCCGGCACTGTTTGTTTTTAGCTTTTTTGTCTTTGCTGCTCGATTCACCGTCCACACTCACGGTCGCTCACCAGCAGCTTAATATGAAATATGATTTAAAAATGGGGTCAAAAAGTTTGTTTTTTTTCCCCTAGCACAAGCTGTTTGTGATTTCTTTCAGTGTCACACAGAACAGATCGTAGCATGATGTCCTGCGATGCGACATGCATACGTCACAGAGCTGAAGCTGTGACCGAACATCCTGCCGCTTAGAACAACAGATCTGAGAAGCTTGGGCTGTTTTTGTTTTATTTGTAACTGTCACTATCGCCTGCCATCGTGTGCAGACTGGACAGGCTTTTTCCTGGGCTGGGCTGCTTGCAGGAATCCACTGAGCTGGAATTAAATGGATTTTATTGGATAATTATGAATTTGAGTTAACTAGATGATTGTTTGTCTGTGTAATGGACCAGCAGCTTGTCCAGAGCATACCCTGCCTCTTGCCTTTTATCTGATTGTATAGACCCCCCCCCCCATACTAAATTAATTCATTTTCTCACTGAAGTGCCCTATGATGACTTTTGTCAAGATTCCATGATGTATAAATGGTAAAAGGTCCATTCAGTCACATCTTTTTAACTTCAAACAAACAAAGAAGCGCTACTTGTGCATTTCACACTGAAGCATGTACACAGATACACCGTGCTTCTTGTTTTGTATTATTGTATATTTTGCACTGCTTTCTTTAAAGTTTGGAGCACTTTCACATCCATAATCAGATTTGTATGAACATGTGTGGACATATTGGGGATGGAACCACCAACCTTTCAATTAAGACAACTTTATCATCCGAGCCACAGCCATAGAAATGCACAAAAACCAAACTAATGATGAATGAACGGAATGAATTTAATAAACAACTGTGCTCTATAAACTGTCAATGAATTTAATAAAAAGTGACGTCATGCAACATTACGATCACCTTGTCATGGACAACAGTGCAGTTGTGCTGCAATCACAATCCAACAGATAACAACCACACAAAAACAGACAGCAGGAGATGTCACGGATTTCTGCGTGTTAATCACAATAAATAAAAACTAAAGTGCTTATTTCCTTTATTCTTTTGGAATAGAACCCATTAAACCAACATAAAAATACTTCAATAACCTTAAAAAATACACTAACTCACTAAAATCAAATCCCTAAAATTTGATGAGAGGTGTAAATAACACTTTAGCAATTAGTAAAAGTGTCATTTATCCAACATTTCTACACATATCAGGTAATTCATGAAGTCTGACAACATTGTGCCTTTATGTATTATTCAAATTCACTGTATAACTTGGTAAGGTGATAGAAGCCAATGAAATAGGGACTTGTAGTAATATCCTATATGCTGTACACAGGCCTGATTGGCCCTTATAAGGGCTGAAAAAATTTGAGTCTAAAATGAAACAGAAAATTGGTGTTTTGTTTTCAGCCGCTGCTAAAGTTTTAGACCAAAACGTCCACTAAGCTACACTAAACTGTGTTTTAGTGCCAAAATGAATGTTTAAAGAGGATTTTGTTGCTGCTGGTGATCATTGGCATCTGTGTGCCTGGAACTATTTCTCCTTTATCTCATTGGAATTTACTCAAATAAAATAACAGACTTTGACTTCACAGTCGGACATTCCCAGATGTCTGCAGACACCAAAATCATGCATACTAATTTTATTTTTGAGTAAATCTTCACTGACTTTGGGCAGGTTGTGTTAGGTGTTTTTTTTTTACGGAAAATATGAACAGGGCTTAAAGGGTGGAGCTGAGTTCTGAATCAGAGAAAGTAAGTTTTATTCAGGTCTGAGAGAAGAGAGGCAGAGAATGTGCCTGGGTATTTTCATGGCTTATTAAAATGTGTAACAGCTTTATCCACTCATCATGGAAACATCCGTATGTTTAGCTCTTTGGATTAACACTGGCATTTGTTAGGAATTCCAAGAACGAGGCCCTGACCAAACACCTACATGTGAGACTGCTGCTGCTTGTTTATTTATTTCCTTCTGTGGTTTCCCCTTCATAGAAACCATAGGCCGAGGCCAAACACCCGCAGGGAGTGACCCTGGTGTCCTACCACGCTGCCGCCTGACACATGATGCGGCTTCCTCGCTTCCCACTTCACCCTCACCACGCACGCAAATATGCTTCCCGCCGTCCAAAGACGCGAAACGGGCCGAACAAACATATCGCGCTGGCGAGGAACGGAGAAGGAATTGCGAGATGTGGAATAAAAATTGGAAAAAATGCTGAAGCCAAGCGGGCTGGAGCAATGCTGGCGTTGCACCAACACACACACACACACACACACACAAAGTCAGACACACACGCTCACGTCTGCAGCGGAGCGAGGTGTCAGAGCCCGTTAGAGGCCTTTGGCTGGACGCAGCTCCAGAACAAGCTGGACAAAAGCATTGCCTGTCTCCCTTCATTAAGTGATTTAAGATCCCGTGTTCCCCCTACTCCTTTCATCGCCGTCCAAAGTGAACAAACTTAAAAAGCCCTACAAGAATGCCAGGGCCTGCTGACATGAATGGGGTGAAGAGAGGCAAGAAAGCCAAGTTCATGGCGAAGGACCAGGGTCTAAAGCTGAGCTACGCTAGCCATGCCTATTAGCCTCAGGGCAGATGGAGGGGAGATATGCAGCTTGAATAAACCAAGGTATGATACCCGGGTGGGAAACAGCAGCCACTTAATCCATTAACAGTTCTTCCTCCACAGAAGGAACAAAGTTTTTCCCATGAAGGTTGAGTTTAGCAGGAATTCCTGGCTAAAGAGGCTGAGCAATCCGGGGGAGATGTGAGACGACGGCAAAGATGGAGGAGCTGGATGGAACATCGGTGCTGAGTCCAAAATCAACCTCCTGAGAGCTGCGCTTTGGTTGAGTTTTGTCATCATTATGAATGATTAAAGCCAACTCTCATATATCACACCGGGATTTGTTATGAAAACTCTATTACTGCCTATGATCCAGCTTGGATCTGAAACTTTTGGGGATTTGAAAAAGGTTTTAGCAGCTGCCACAAAGGCGTCTCTGACTTTGCAGCTAGTTTAGATATACTGTGGAGCCTTGACAGTCTGGTTCTGCTGAAAGGAGTGAAAACATATATCAGACAACAGCATCGGCGTCCAAACGGAACATGAAGCGCTCCACTGCACTGAAGGATTTTGCAACTCTTCTACTTTGTGCTATTTCAGTACATCACCGAGACCCCAAAACAACAGTAAATCGTTGCCACCTTAGGTTTCTAGAAACCACCGTTTTGTATGACTTCAACATGACTGGGCCAGAAGGATCTACCTTATGGTACCCGCTGAGGAATAAACACAGTTCACCTTAAACTGTCCTAACCCGATGAAATAGAGTTAAAATAAGTTAAGAACAAACATCTCAAACTGGAGCGGTACTTTTTCTTTTTTCAGCTGAGTGTTTCATGACACCACCACCCTTCCAGCCCCTAACTGTTTGGTCACTGAAAAGTATGTAATCATGAAGGAAAACCAATCGCGACACAAGTAAAGTGGAAATTATGAACATTAGGATAAGTATTTGCATTAAATTGCCCCAGAATCTCTTTTCTCTCTCATATTTACCTCCACCCATCTGTCTGTTAGCAACATAACTCAAAACATTAAGGACAGTTTGTGAGGAAATTTTCAGAAAATCTCCTTAATAAAATAAGAAACAAGTGATTAGATTTTGGAGGTGATCTGGATTACCACCTGGATCCAGGAATTTTTTTAAAGGAAATTTTACAGGCGCAAGGCAGACATCTTTGTCACATCTGTGTCTCACATCGCTGCTTAAGAGCACTGGATTATCAGCATCAATCCTTGATATTAAATATGGTGAAAAGTTCTGGTGTTGTTGCTCCTATAAACAGCCAATTGTCTATTCCACAGACCGCAGGAGATTCTTCAACTACCAAAAAGTCCCAGAAGCCCAGAAGGATGGGCTAACTGGCTAGCAGCTACACCTTGGAGTCATTTGAATATATTAGACAATGTGTCCGTATCATTTAGTGACCGTTAGGGTAAAACATTTATCATCATATTACTGTTTAAAACAAAAACACCATGAAATGTCTGCTTCCAGTAAGAATAGCAAACATCTGTTGGTAGTTTTTCTGAAGTTCTCCCTGTTTCCTGTTAGCAGATCCTTCAGACAGACGAAGGGACTTTCATTCTTGACAAAAAGAAAAGCTGGTCAATTTGGTCAATTTTGTCTGTTGAGATTCTCAAGTTCATTTAACGAAAAATCTTTGAATATTATAATTTTTTTAAACGTGACAGGAAAACGTTTTTTTCTTGTACTAATCTTTCAGATTTTTCTAAATTTCAGGGGTTAAGCATCCAAAATGCACTCCTAATGTCACACAGCTCCCAGCAGCTGAAAGGCAACATACAGAAAGGTGTTTGATGTCGGTCAATTTTCTGAAAGATGTGACCAGTAACTAGTCCAACGTCAAAAATTCATTTAGTTTGATGGTGACCAGAGCTGCCTCAGCGAGAAGAAATCCTTGACATGTCTGTTCAAAGAAAGGGCCTAATTGGAGAGTGAGTGTGGTCAGAAGTGGACAGCGTACAGAGAACGTAGAAAATGCACTACTTGGTTTTGGAGAAAAAGCCGGTTTGAGTAGCCAAGGCCCAATTAGTGTGGTATACGATGTGGGATCTAAACATTTGTTTACAAGAGGCCTTTTTTTCTTCTTCTTCTCTGCGTCAGGAATGAGGGACCCTGGTCAGATTCCACAGCGGTTCTTCAACAGAGTGGGTGTGGCTACACCACACAAACCTCCAGGCCTTTTGACATTACACTGTGCAACCATGAGGTCAGAGGAAGGCTCTTTCTTCCTCGACACAAAGGAACGATTTTTCACTCGCCCCGTGAGAACAGCAGCAAATAATGAACTCTCGGGCCCCCGGTATCACGTTCGGTTTCACACGCGTCAACTCCATTCTGGAGCGGAACAAAAGGGCAGCAGGAGAAACATTTGTGGGGATGGAACAGTGTGCCCAGGACATGCCATGCAGGGAGAATTTGATGCATTTTAATGGCAGCGATGCTCATATGATATAGGGGGATAATGTTTCACCAGATTTCCATGCATAGTCCTCCCCAGAGCAGAATCTTTGCAGGTTTTTCTTAAACCTGCAACTTATGGCAGCATTATACTGAAGCAAGAACAAAATCTGAGTTGCACTAATGTGCAGTATGTATTGGATGTGGTGCTTTGAGCAAATGTCTGTGCTCAAACTGTGATTTGACACGACAGCAGATGGAGGAGCTGCTGTCTGGTGCAGAATGTCAGTTTCATTTAGTAAATTATGAAAAGAGGGATGTTTGCCACCTCATTTTACCAAAGCACAGTTCCCACTTTTCACTTCCCATCATAACGTTTGCATTAATAATATACCTTTTATCATAACTGATTAGAAACACTGGTATCTCCCCAACAAGCTTGCCATGACAGGAGAAATTCTGCCCAATTTCTACTGAAATTCAGCAACAAAAGCTGGCCAACAAAGCAATTTCCATACATGAATAATTGAAGTCAACATGGCATCATTATACTTACAAACTGGCTACAGACAAACTGCTAGCATCATTAGCAACAAGTTAGCATATTGGCTTTCAACATGACTTAGCAGCAGCCATGTTCCATCACAAAAACATTCATGATGCCAACAAATCTGCAACATTTTGTTGAAATAGTGTTGAGTTGTACTTCTCTTTTAAGTTAGCATGCACGTGAACATTTAGTAACAGTAACCTGATCAAGTTTAAAAACTCAAGGCTGAAAGCTTTTTAAACATAAACTGTTAATGAACATGTAAATAGAGCAAACATGACACCAAAATAACCTTAAAATTAGTGTTTGGAAGTGTTTTGGATTTTACATCGTCGTAATAAATACTTTTAAACGGCTCCTGCAAGGGGCAACAATCTGTGTCAGCTTTCCTCTTCTACATACAGTATTCAAAACATGGGATAGCTCAAATCATGTGACTCAGCTTTGTTTTTCTTGCTGCTGATTTCTTGTCTAACACAGGAGTTTCTTAGCTTTTAGTGAGTAAATACACATTATAAAACTGAGTACTTGTATGAGCAAATGCTATTGTGCTAATGTGCCCAGCATTGTTAGCATCAAAATTGTCCCAGAATCCTTCAGATACCATTTGTAATAAAAATTGGCTCTTGGGGTGAGCCTCATTTTAACTGTGCATCTTTATTATTACTCAATGCGTGTATGTTTTGTTTGAAGGGTTACAGTACCGCAACATGTTTGCATGCTGCAGCATGTGAGTAACCAGTAGGGGCAGTGTTGGGATCAGTTTAACAGTAGGCTATAAGGTTCAGAGTCAATAAAATTATGAAAAGTTTTGAAGACACAGTATTATGCGCTTGTTTTAGGGACACATACCATCCATATCAAAGTGTATTTTCTGTCGTGACACGTAGCCAAATGCTAACCTGCTTTCTTTTGCTTCAGTAGGTTTATAGTTTTGTTCCCATCCAACAAATTCAGGGGACTCACTTCTACAATGTTCCCCATAATCCTCCAGTAAGAAACATGGCACATAAGCACGAGAACAACTGTACTCATGACAGAGCTGGTTGCCTACATGAACGGGAGGTTAAAAAATATTCTCTGCTTTACAATGACAAAAAATCTGTTGGCTTGTGCCACCAGTAAAGAAGTATACATCCCTCATATAAACAAGGAAATGAGGGGTGTTCAGTACCAATTTACTGCCTGCTGCTCAGTGGTCAATTATAGCAAGCTTTCTGCCAGAACCTCAACCTAAGTAACCATCAAGTTAGCATGATTGATCTCCACAGACATACAATCCATGAGCACTGCTCAGGAACTGGAGCTACAAGATCAAAGTAATGCATGTTTATTTCAAATTTGTTGAAACTTGTATGTTGGATAAAAATGAAAGCCCTATCATTTTTTCCTTTGATCTTTTATGCTATGATTTTCATCATAAAACAATGACTTGTTGATTTGGGCTACATTTTTATAACTGTCTTACAGTTTCGGTGTGTTATTTGCAAAAGGAAGTAGAGATTACTCTCCAGCTAAGAAGCTAAAACCAGTCAAGTGAAGGCAGATGCTGCAGCAAAAACTTAATTTACTCCATGTGGCCCAATTTTATCAAGGTCGAGACATAATTTCATCTAAAACCTGCAACTTTCCTAATAAAACACTCCGTTTAAACACCGCCAGCAGTCATCCACCCTGCTCTGTCATCTGTTCAGCTGAACTATAAAGCGTTTGGAAAAGGCCAGACGGATTAGGATGCAGTTACTCTGACATGAAAAGCTGCACTTAATTCAAAGGCTCTCATGGCTGATTAATCACAAATTATGATCAAACAACTGACTTACAGGATAAACATATGACACCCTGCTCACAAGCCTGCAACTGTGTGTGTGCAGACATGCGTGGCCTGAGTGTGTGTGTTGAGGCATGTGAGTGAGTGCGACCACACCGTCTCCCCAAAGTCTGCAGACTCATTTTCCACAGCAGATTAAATGTGTTTCTGCATCCACAGAGCACGCCACCAAATTAAAGTCACAAGCGTGGGGACATTCATCTGGACGGCATCTGAATTCTTTCTGTGCAGGTCAATGCAGCAATTTGTACCAAACCATCACATTCAGACTCTCAGAACTAGCTCAAGGTTTGGATCATTCTTGAAGCATTTAAGCAGTGTGAAGGCTGATGGAGGCTTGAAATTTATGGATATAATAAAGTCAACCTAATGTCCACTGGGTCTGTGCTGCTCACACTAAGGAAGTGACTTCAGCTCAAATCAGCCTGACATCTGGAGGATCAGCTGAGCAGTCAGAGCTAAAGGTGGATTTCTGAGTCGGGGGGAACAAAGCTGTGAAGTCTGAGAAGGTCTAATCACCCCTCTAATATCTGATAGCAGAGCAGCAGCAGCAGCAGCTGGATGACAAACATCTGGACACCGGGGTCAGAGGAGCTGGGTTGAGATGCAGCTGTGAGTTGTTTGTCATGAGCAATATTTTTAAACTTGAATGCCTTTATTTAGCTCAGAAAACTTAGTTTTTTAGTGACTAGGGTACTCCCACAAAAACATATTTTTTGTTAATTTTCAAATGTTTGACTATAATTTCTGAAATTTTGTTTTCTGATATTTTTGTAAACTAATACATTTTGGGATTGTGATTAATAGAATTTGATTGTAACTGCGTCCATAGTCAAAATGGTCACTTTTACAGATATTTGACATTTTAAATATCTACATGGTACTATTCATTAAACATAAAACAAACGCAAAAACTGACCCAAAGTGAATTTTCGCTTGTGCAGTAGCATAACCATTTTTTTGCGTTAATGTATACATTTAGGAATAGTTCTGCACCTAATGTAGGTGCTCGGCTCCTAAAAGATATTGGAAGCCCAATACTCATAAAATATACAACACAAAGGAGTAACTTACAAAATTATTTTGCCAAAATCTTTTCGAGAAACATGAACAGCAACTTTTGACAAACTGAACACTATGTTTGTCTATTTGCACTAAAAAAAATCTATTTTAAAACGACATGTTTTATACATTTTACTTGGAAAAACTTTTAATGCTAAATTTTTATTTTGGATATTCATATTTTGCTGTTATATTTAAATACTTCAGTTGCAATGTTAACAGCTTTATAAAAAGCTTTAGTATGACCCTTAAAATTATTTTTAAAAAGATGTTACTACACGGTGTGCCATAATCAGAGAATCAATGTCTATTCATTGTCTGCCTATGATAAAAAGTTGATTCTCCAGATTATTCTAAAATAATAAATAAGAATTAATGGAGAAAAATATCAATCATCTTAAATTTGAAATCCCCAAATTTTTAACCAACAACAGTGAAGTTAGTTTATTTGAGAAATGGGTGATGCCAAAATGTTTCATTAAGCTTACCCCAATATAAAATCTTAATTGCACACACAATACGAAATATGAGTAAAACACAACCATACAGACACATGAAATATATACTTTTTAAATCATAAAACATATGTAAATCGTTTTAAATGGCTAAATTACTAAACTGAAAATTAATATGATTTTTTCACATCTTGTAGCTTCATTATATAATATATTATAGTCATATATTTGATTAACACAATGCTAAAAAAAAACTGTATCAAACCAGTCAAATGAACACGAGCAGCATAACCAGCTGATAAGCCTGATAAGCTACCATGAATGTGTGCAATAGAAGGAAAACACAGTGGCTGGGTTTCACTTGTCATTTTAGTACCTGTAACTCTCAGAAGTGAGCACAAATGGTATGTTTTGTTACAATAGAGTGGTATGTCCATATTCAAAAAAGCATCAAATCCAGTATTTTGACTGGTAGACAACTAAGTATCGACTCCAGGGTATCGATATGATCATCTATGATTTGTATGTAGCTTAAAATGTGTATAACTGTTCATTACTTTAACTGATATTTGGAATATGACCAAAAAAATATTCCTGTCGGTATTTCAGGGAATAAGAGATTAATACATTGAGTCCACATCATTAGTTAAAAAAATTCTTTCAGAGAAATACAGTCACAGTCTATAGCAGAAGTATTAGCCTGTATATAATTTATAGTACCTTTATTTTGGATAAACAGATTAATTGGAGAAAACAGTGAAATGAAAAGCATCATGAAGGATGAGAAACTGTTATCTCAGCACTCAGTCACTCCCCAACATTATGCTGTCATGGGTGCAGCACCTCTCTGCATTTGTTTCCGTGTGACAGCAGTGACCACATCGTTGTTGGCACTTGAGTTTACATTCCCCAGGAAGCAGCAGGGGCTGCAGCATGATCCCTCACGCTGCATTTGAAGCTTTGCCTCCTTCAGGCAACAATGATTCTGGGTTATTTCTGCCTTGGTGTTTCTGGCACAGTTTTGGTGATATGTGCTCAACGGGCCAATAAAAGCACAACTGGCACAGCTGCTGCATGGCTCATTGGCTGCAGAGGGGGTACGAGTTGATTCTGATTGGCGGCTTTGTGAGAGAGCTCTCCCCTCGTTTTTCCTTATGGGGTTGGGGAGGGCTGTTTGAGACTCAAATTAGCATATTTATCCATTTTCAATGTAGTTTGGAGGAGTTGTAGCCTTAGTTTTGGAGAATAACCAAAATGGAACATCACCCAATGTAAAAAAAAGAGCTTTCAGTTGGAGCTTCGGCCCCCAATGTTGCTCTTAATTCATCATTAAATCGATCCGAACATCCATTTGACCAGTTTCGAGACAAACTTCATGCACACACACGTAAAACTCTACTTTGCTTTTAAAATAATCTGAAAATATGGATTTCTGATTCGAAAAAGTAAAAAAAGTGTGTGAAAGAGCAGCACTGAACCACAACACCACATCTCCCACTCCACTGCTGGGTTGCTGGGCAAAATTTAGAACAGGCCTGCCTCCGTGCAGGAGTGGCTTGGTGGATGCTAAATGCGTGTGACGTCTTAGCGGGCGTGTTTCTCTAACCCCCCTGTGTATCGCGTGTCTAGACCTCAGCAGCACTACTTCTGGAAGGACCATGTGACCCCAAGGAACAGTCACAGGACTTCAACATCCACACAAGACAGGCCTATTTTTTCTTTTTCTTCTTCTGCGATCAATTCTTCTCCCTTTACGACAACCTACAATCAGAGGAGAGAAAGTGGTGGAACGTGACTGAATAAACCAGTGGCAACGACACATGGCAGCATCACGGCCAAGCTTTACAATGGTTCAGTCATTTATTTTTGCCCATAATTTAGCTAAACAACACAAGACCGAAAAATCTCAACTCTAAATTTTCAGATTTCTGTGAAAAAAAAAAGAAAAAATTCTTTTAAATTCTTTCTCTATTTTTTCAATAAACATAATATTCTAAATTTTATTCAAAGTTGGATTAACCAAGTGTGACCATACACTCCAATTACATTCAATGGAATTATGAACACCAAAAAATACATAACTTCCCATTGACTGTTTACATTTGCTATTTGTATATAGCAAAAGGAACATTAATTAGAAATATACATTTTTAAAGGAAATAATTGTATTATGTTTAATCCAAAGATCAACTAATAAACTATTTACTAGAAAAAAAGGGAAAAGTTTTCAATGAAAAGCCAGTTTTATTTAAATGTATTTACTCTTTTTTAATGTTTGCTTGAAGTATAATTTGTTCATGAATACAAAAAATATTTCTAATTATTTAAAAACAGATAATTACATAATAATTACTGACTGCATGTACTGCATGCAGAAACAAATAGTAAAATTAATGATGAAATTTAATAAGAACACTACAATTATATAATATATATATATATATATATATATATACAAACAAAGTGGAGACTGGAGACTTTACTTCCAGCCATAAAATAGAGAAATCACACTCCACAGCTTACAGGGACATCTATTGAAAAGAATTAAATTGCAGAATTTAAAAAAAGAAAAAATTAAACAGTTTAGTAAAAGAAAGTGATTAGTGAACTTTTGGTGACCAGGCTTTTGCTACTTACAAAAGTCCACTAAAACTTAATAGTCACCTCTATCCAGAGACAGAAATATGAGCACTGAGCCATAAAGGGTTGCTGATGGAAACCTAAGCAGCCAGCGCAGTCAGGAAACAAATAAAACATCTTTATGAGCAGGATTTTATGATCTTAATAGGCACACTCCCGGTCCAGCGGCCCCTAAGTGCTCCGCTCGGACAGGTCTGTGCTGCGGGGCGACTTCAGACACCAGCTACTGTCTATGGAGCCACGCACAGAAAAACTCTGCACAACTTACTGTTTTTATTACACTGGCTGGTGCATAATTAAGAAAACACTTTCTCTGCCAGTGAAATTGCAATAAATTCCCATTAGCCATGACTGGCTTTGCACATTAGGACAGAAAATTTGAGACTAACTGATACACAACAAACAGAAGAGTCATGTGATGTCTGTAATAGGACAAGTTGTTTTTTTTCTTAAAGTCATGTTGGGGTTGAAGGTGGAATAATCTATATTTTCAATATTTATTAAATCTAAAAATACATTTTTTGTTATCAACAGATATTTCTTGATAAGTTGAAACAATTTTGGAAGCCATTATAATTCTTTTCTTTTAGAAAATTCCTTTAAAAAAATGTTTTTTCATTACATTAAAATTCAATGGTATCTTTAAAATGATTAAATTCAATTTTAGTTTTTGTGATTATTTATACACATACCTGTATTTTTAAGCAGATACATTTATGAGGTCAAATTAATTTGGAAGAAGCTGTTTATTTTGTTTATTTAGAAAATGATTTAAAAATTAATCTTTTAATTACAATATAATTTAACCAAACTATAAAAAATATTGTATTTTGATTTAAATTTTTTATCATGATTTCTATAACTGAGGTTGACAAATCTTAACCAATATAAAATATTGTTTCTGAACTGAATGTAAAATAAGAATCTTTTTGTTCATTAATCATATTTACCAACAGAAAAAAACCTTTAATTGGTGTTTTACGGTTAAACGAATTAAATTCAAATATATATAAAAAATCTTCAAAATTTTTTGTTAAATTGTTTAGTTTTTCTTTTAAATAACTTTGAGTCATTAAAGCATGTGGATCTTTGGATGAGCTGGAAGCCGAGCCTCGTTGCTCCTTGTTCTTTCTTTTATTCCTTCCTCTGATCTCTCGGCTCTCTGAAGCCGGAGATGCAGGTTATCTGTGCCCTTGTCCCTTTTGTTAAACAGACAATACAAGCTTGTCGGGTCATTAGTTTCTCTTTGTAGGTGCTCATTTAGGTGTGATATCCACCCTGTTCAGGCTGATACCGCAAAGACGACCCTGAAGAATACAACTCATGAGGCAAAAAAAAAGAAAAGCCTATTGGGGCCACAAACACAGCAAAGTGATTCACATCGCTCCTTCCAGTCACCAGTGAAAAACCTCATGATCTCAATTTAACATGAGATTTAACCTAAAAGATTTAATACCACAAATAAGAAGCCAACCATCACTTCTCTGATTCATGAGAACGTAGTACTCTGCTCAAGCAGCCTCCTCATTGGCTGGGAAGAGGAGGGCTGTGATTGGGTAAGACGCTGACGTCTCAGCGCTGGGACCTTTTACGCCAGATGCCCTCCTCTCGTCCCCTGCAATGTTTGCAGCCCCACGCACGCGATCCCTCGCTCCGCTTGGCTGCACCCTCTCATCGCATTACTTCTGCTATTCTAACTCCTGCATCAATTATGCACTAGAATAACTCAGGGCCTGATGGAGCCGAGACATGAAAGGCAGGAAGATCGGCGCAGGCGCGAGCAGCGTCTGCACGCGCGTTCCCACCATGAACGCTGCTGCTGCTGCTGCTGCAACCAGGGATAAGAGCACCAAGGTACCAGCTCATACGGGCATCAGCTCTGGCACACGCCAGCAGCTCTGTGCAGGAAACAGACGAAGCATCAATGAGTCAGTGGGTCAACCAAACCGGACCGATGATACCAAAACATTGATCCAAGATGAAGAAACTTAAATGTGCTGCAGTTGTAGTTAATTTAGCTGAAATGACGTTCCCACATTTTTTCTTCACATTAAAATCCGTCTTGATTTAATTTTGTAACATATAAAGAAGAATCTCGGACTACTTTGAAGGTCAGCAGATATTTTACAACGGCAGGAAATCAGATGGAATAGCTGAGGCTTCGTTTTTTTTTTCTTTGCACTTCTTCTCTGTGACTGCTCATGAATTCAGCGTTTATCAGCCGTGTCAGCCATGTGCAGCCAAAAGTCAACTCTCCTTAAGCTTCTGTATTCTACGCTGAAGAGGTGCTAAAAGCAGTGAAATGAACTTCAGTAAAAACAACACATTTCAATTATAAACGTGTTTCTTTCCAAGACTGAAGCCGTAAAACTGAGTTTTTCCCAAACTTGCCCAAAAAAGCTAAATTTCCTGCAAAGGGCAACACAAAACATAGAAAGTCAAGAAAAGTTCATCAGATATAAAATCCTACTTCAGTCGTGACTTCGCTGACACATTTCCTGCATGAGTTCTAGAAGAATCAGACTTTAAGGACTCAATAAGCAAACACAAAAGACTTCCAGGCCGGAAGGGTTTTCTCGCAGCGTTGGATCAGAAAAGATCAGAAACCGCTTGCGTGGCATCCCAGGATTCGTAACCTACTTTCCCTCCCTGATACAAGATGGAGGCGAATCTGGAAAATGGCTGCCCCGACGCTTCCCGCTCCTCCGCACACCACAGAGGAAAAAAACAGCGAGGCGTAGGAGAAGTCAGCCACGTCTCGTGGAAAGTGTTTGGATCTTGGCAGCCTGAGCTTTCAATTAATGACCCCGCAACTCAAGCTGGAGCGGGATTAAATACCAAAAAGTATTTAATCAGACTCATTCATCACCTGAAGAAACGCAGGCCAACGCGGATTTGAAAAAAAGAAAAGAAAGAAACATCACATCGACCTTTCTATTAAAGCCATGACCTGGATTTCTCCTGGTTGCGTGTGAAGGTTCGTCCAGGCTCTATCGTGAGATCACAAACAGCTTTTTAATACTTTATGGGTCCCAGAGCACTAAGTGTGCAGAAATCCAACAGGAAGAAACACTTTGAGCTTCAACAGGCCAGAGGGCCACACGGAAGGTCCAACAAAGTCACATCAAGTTCATGAAACAACCGCGTGACACGCGCAGATAAATAACGTTTATTATTGCAATACTTTTCACTGCAGGAGGCTAAAACGGTCAAAGACAAAACAAACTACAGCTTCTCCTCAGTTGTGGCATGAAAAGCCACCATCAGATAAACTCTCATACCCGAGTGATTGCTGGAGACGTCTGAAACTGAGAAACAAAAACAACTAAACAGCTGCGGCGGCACAGATGCACAATTCATCTCATCAAAAGGCGTTTTGGCTTGTTGTTGTGGTTAGAAAGAAAAGCGGCTATCACAGGTGCGGCTCGGAGTTCTCCGTCACTTTCCGAGTCACGCGTGCTTCACAGATCTGCCGGGAAAAGTCACCAGCTCATACGTCAGCTTTCTCTCATTTCTTCCAACACACACAAAAAGCTCAAAGTCAGCAGACATTTCAAATCAGGAAATATGGTCCCTGCGAGGAGGTCCGCATTCTCCTCGTTTCAGGCCTCCCTCCAAAGCCGCACTGACCCAGATCTGCTTCCAGAAACATTTACTCACAAGTTCGGCCCCTGCTGTCAGAATGATCATGTTTGCTTTTTATCAAGAACACGTTCAAAGCTGGTTTAAGTTTGAGCTGTAACGGCGCGTGATGTGAACCCGCCGACGTGCCAGATTCCTCATTAAGTCCATTTCTGGGAAACCAGGAGAGACAGTCGGGACTGAAACCACTGGCACTGAAACGAAAAATGTCCCAGCAGGAAATTTCTCCATTTTAGCCTTTTTACTCCAAAACGACGCCAACTGATCACTACAAGAGAAAGATTTCCCTGTAAATAACTAAGACGGCCCTGATGAAGCAAGTCTTCCGTTATGGATTCTACATCAGATGCAGAAAGGAACGCTGGGAACATCTGCAATGCAACAAGTGGCCCTGCACGCTCTCAACTCATGATTTGCATTGTTTTTTGGGGTGAAGAAGGGATTATGAAAGGATGTGTGGACGGGTGAGCCCCACCCACCCCCCACCCCCGCTATCTTTGATGCTTAGTGATGCCCTGCAAACAGCATCAGCTGTGCCAGCTCTGTTAGCAGCTTAGTGGCTCTTTAGGACCTTTTTGGAAGCACTTTTCAGGAGCTTTACCGCAGTCATTAGGGGCTAAGGCTGATTAATGTGAATGGTCAGGCAGGGCTTGGCTTTTTGGGTGAAGAACAGAGAGGGGTGAAGGGTCCCACAGGAAGTGTTTTGTGTCTCCACACAAAAGGAAGGCTGACCTCTTAAGCCCCTTAGAGCCTCTTTGCTAATACCCTCACCGGTGCCTACAAAGACACAGGGGATGCCATTTCACCACTCGCATTTAACAGAGTACACAAAAAAAGCCCCACTAAGATTAAAACGGCAGAAAAGTGAACCTCTGTGCGGCGGAGTGCGACTAGGTGAGATTAGGACTGAGGACACCCCACCCCCCACTGACTGCTGCGCATCTCAAACAGAAGGAGCCAAACCCGCAGCATCACATCCTTACACCATAAATCTCCTCAACCTGTCGCTTTCTACCCTGATGCTTCCTGGATCAACATCAGATCAACATTTTAGTTATTTCTGTATGGACGTCACGATTGTACGGTTATCACGATTATCATGTGTGAATTCATTTCCAAACTCTATCAACATGTGAAATGGCATGAACACTCGTTATAGGCTTTTTTATTTTTATTAGGACTGTCAATCTGATCCCATTTACGTGGAAATGTATACTATTCCATCAATCTTTCTATGACAATTTAACATGTTTGACATTCTAAGATACACAAATCTGTTTAAACCTGGCACAAGCTGCAGCAGTCTTATTAAAGGACAAGCAGTGATGGGTTAGTTTGATATAGGATCAAGCCTGTTCAGATTGCCTTATTAAATGAATAAATAGGCCAACAGTCCTCATGAATGGTGACAGTCATCAGCTGCACCAGCGAGATGAAGATTTTTGAAGCTTCTAAAACCATTTTTACTCAAAACGGTTTGGTTCTTTTGTTTGTTTGTTTTTAATGGTAAAAAATATAACTAAAATAAGAGTTTTTTGTAAGGGCACAACCTCTTATTTAGCTTTTTTAAAATAATATCAATCATTATGGTGATAAAATGTGGGAAAACTTTGCTGCGGTATCTCATTCAGTGTATCGCAATATTGAGTGCAAAGTGTTTTTCTCCTCCAGGTATGAAAACCGAGGAACATTTACAGAAAACTGACTAATCATTTTTCAATGCTGCAATTTTCTTTGCAAGAACAATAAAAGTTAACCGGAGAAGCTGTGACTCTTCTTTGATTTTACTTTATCCCATCCTTCCATCCTTCCATCCTTTCCTAACACACCATGTGTGATTTTCTACAAATAGTTCACTGGTCTTAACAGTTTGAAAACTGTGAGTGCTCCCAATCTGTAAATTCCCATTCCATACACCTCTCCTTATAGCTGAGGTTCCTGTAACATTAAGATTGTCCCAGTGCAGGATTAATAAAGTCCTATCTTACTTCCTTTCTGTCTGAACAGGTTTTTATTGGAATCAAGTTATTTCTAATGTAACTTTAGTTTATGTGTCACACTCTAAAACTCAAGATATATTATTATATCATTCCTGCAAAGGCTGGCAGAAAAGGGGGGATGAGGGGCCAGTAACCCCCCTTTCTGAGTTCCTTTTTTCCTTTTACAAAGTAAAAGAAAATATTTGACTCCGATTTTTGCTTTTCGTTACAGACAGAACCAGCTGCAATCCTGCTGTAACCTTCAATCTTTGTATTATAAACCCCAAATTTCATTTCTGAAACACAAATATCATCATATCACATCATATTATAACCAATTTTCTTTTCATTTCAGAGTTATTTTTCTTCCCTCTCCCTTGCAGATGGGTTAAACACCCAAACTGTGTCCATCGCCGTCTCAGAAAACTTGTCTGTCATCCCCTGGATTGGTGATCAGATCCCAGCTGGCGGCGTCTCAGGACAGCTATTTGATGATAGCAAATCGATGTTCGTCATGTTTAGATCAACGTGTAATCTTTTGCCTCCTCTCTGAAATGAATCCAGTGGCCTTATTTCTGACTTATCCTGATTCTGTTCTGGAAAAAGTCTCACGGCAGGCAGACATATGTTGTGTGTCAGTGGAAGTTAAGCTGCATGAGCAGACTAAGTGACTTCTTAACTCGGTCTTTAGTAAACTAGGTGTAAAGATCGCACTGCATGATCACATTTTCCACTTTTGAATAAAATTTTTTAACTTTTTCCCTCTAACAATGATACTTTTCATCTTTTTCTAAAGTGTTCTTAAACCAAAGCAACTTCTTGTACATTTGCAGTAATGCTGGCTACATTTTCTCTTCTCTACTTTAGTAAGGTCACTTTTTAAATTGTAAGAATACAATTAGATTTAGTTGAATTAAAATGTATCATAATCAGTTGGATTGACTCTCTTGGTCTTTAAAACTTGCCAAACAACACAAAAAAAGGTTGTTTTTTTTTAAGTTAAACTGGCAAAAAGGAAATAAAAAGCAGCAGAAATGTGGCTAGCAACACCTGCTGTGCCACAACATGAGCCGGCCATGCTTATTAGCAGCGTCTCGTCACTAGTTTCTGTCAATCACGCCCTGGCAGCCCGAGGCCCCGGCCTTATTATTCAGAGCAGGAAGGGAGGGCCGGGCCGGCTCCGCTCTGCAGGCAGGATGGAGGAGAGCCTGAGGAATGGCGGGGGTCACCGCATTACCACCACCGATGCCGCTCTCCTAAAAGCTGAGTCTGAGTTCACAGCTGAACTGACAAGAAAGTTTAGTCTCACCAGCCGCATTATGTAAGGTAAACCTGATTAAAGTCCACTCAGTGGGTGGGGTGGGGGGTGGGGGAGAGTATTGCAGATTCCCTATCTGCGATCAGACTTTTCATTTCATTTGCTGGGAGCCTGAAGTGCTGCGAGGAGGCTTAATGCTCCTTCTCTTTCTAATAAAATGGAAGGTAAACCTCCGATAAGAAGCTTCTCACGCTCTGTTTATTGATAGTTTCTGAAGCCCCTGGTGCAGGAAATCACATTCACTCAACTCTCTTTGATGGCTTTTGAGATTGAGACTTCCTCAGGGTGGAAGTGCTGGCTCTGACCCCACCCCGGGACTCCGTGGCCTGGACACTGCAGCCTCTGGCTTCTTGCTTCTCAAGCTGTCTCTATCCCCCTGCCCCACGTCAGATAACATATGCACACTCTCCTCAAGCACCGCTCCCGTCCTCCTCCTCCTCCGTCTGCCTCTGCATCGCTGAAAGGCGGCCATGGACGAGTATGAGGCGAACAATAGCGGCCTTTCAGGCGGTCTGTGCTGGCGTTGGGAGAGGGCCCCGGTCCTGAGACCCAGTCAATATTTGGACGTGGTTGCCTTTTTGTGTCCGTTTTTTAATCCAAGCGGAACCGAGCGGCAGGGAGCCGGGAAAAGGCTGAGAGGGGAAAGCGAGGGTAAACACTGGGAACAATGCAAATGGGGCAACTCACAATGCCACTGGGAAACTATCACAACATCAGCTCACTACCGAGTGAAAAATGGAGTATTGTGTGTTTAAGTGGAGATTAAAAAGAGCGCGGTGTAAGAAAGGCAAATAGCGGAGGTCATTCTGCCACGAGAAGAAATCGCTGCAAGGATTTGTCACCTGAAGCTAAAAACAAACATGAGTGGCCAGAAATGCAGCTGAAGAGGGAGGGAGGAAGATCTGGATCATCAGAGAGGTCTCTGAAGCCACTACACTCAGAAAAAGGTTCTTTAATTGTCTTATGGAGAAATATGTTGCATCTGCCTTGGGAAGCTTTGGAGGGGCATTATCAGGGATTAAAGAAACACCCCTGGGGTGCCAGTCCTCTCCCTGAACACTGGAATCCCTCTCTCCCCAGCTGTCAGGTTGTTAGTCCCACCCAATAAGGTTCTTTGATGATGGGAGGGTATCAGTTTCCATGGCTTCGGAGACACAAACAGCTTGTGAGATTAGGGACGGAACTCGGCCCTGATTCTCTGCTGATCCCACCTATCAGCAACAAATGAACACCTTGGGCGAAGGCGACGCCTGCGAGCAGACCATATGGACCCGGGTGGGCTTTAATGAAGCAGCTAAATAGCTGGTGAGCGGGGGGATTCACTAATAGCTGCTTGTCAGAGCAGCAGTAAATACCCAACTCTTACATTTTATTCCATCATTTGGTTCCCAACACAGCCGGCGAAGCTGACAAGGAACATATGTGGCTCATTTTTTCTTATATGAGCTTTTCCACCATTAAATGCTGCACTCTGCTGTTTCCCGGCTCAGATTTCTGGAGCGTTTTGATGTCGGTGCCTCTGCAGGATTGTGTGTTGCAGCTGTAAATAATGACTTGTGCAGTTTAAAAACACAACATGGAGTTTGATAATTTGATGTAAGAAACCCAACTTTACAAAGGGTTTGCAGTCACATTTGTATCTAATAAATCAATAATAAGCTACTGAAACAAAAAAAAGAATTACAGATGCAACTAATGCAGCTTATTGTTGATGATTAGGTTTATAACTCTCTATTAATTAAACATCAGCTTTGAGTTTCAGTCGACAGAGAAGCCAATCTAAAGAAAAAACTTGAGCTGCAGTTGTATGTGTCACCACACGGTGGCAGTACACACAACATGGCATGCTGCTCTAATTCAGTAGGAGATGTAGTTTTGCTAACTGGAAAAAACAAGGAAAAAAGAACTACGGGAAGAAAATAGACATGTTTAATGTTTGATCACTCCGACCAGAAACATCATTTTAATCTTTAACAGGTCACGATGAATCGCAGGTGCAAATGTTCCTTTAATGGCGTCAAGCTTTCAAAAAAGTTAAAAACGTAAATAAAAATTTGCTTTCACTCTTATTTCCATTCACAGCTTCTAAATGCACATCAGAGATGTGAATGGAAACCCAGCTATCGTCCCTCTGATCAGGAGAAGCTTTTTTATCCATTCTTTCCTGCAACTTGTAACTTCTTTGTCCTGATCTGAATGACTCAGACCTGCAGCAGAGGACTACATACCAGCTGATGTAATCGTCTGAAAGCTTATTCATTGGGAACACCAATAATTTCCTCATTCACCTTCGTTTAGTTCACAACGGCCTGATTTGATTTGATTAATCCAGTTAGATATTGATTAATTTCCTGATATATAAGTAACATTCAGAGATAACTTTTTTATCAAAAATTGATATGACGCATCTACATGCACTTCAGAATATGGTTGTTTATATTTACCAGTTCATTATCAGATTTATATCAGATTGTTGAACATGGCAGAGCTTGTGGTGTTAGTGTTAGCTGCTAGTTTAAGAGGAAATACACGGCGAAATAATTTACAGGGCAACATTATCTAATGGTTAATTAAAAAAAAATCTAAATTTGGGACCAGTTCAGAGAGAGAAGGTGATTTTGGACTAAGCATCTGTAAGTCCAAAAAAAGTACTAGAAAAAAAAGAAAACCAAATGTCTTAATCAGTGTTGGATGAAATGAATATAAAATTGATACATTTTTTTACCTTTTTATGTTTGATTCTTTGGTTTACTTCTATAAATAGAATAAATAGACAGGCTGTCAGGTCATTTACGTTAAATGACAGTAAATATGTAATATGTGACGAAAGTGCACAAAAAAATAAAAACTGCTATTTATGTTCAGGAAATATCGTCAATTTTGAATTCTTTGCAACAAAAACTTTACCCTGATATTCAGTGGCCAAAAATACACACAAACATGCACCCACCACCATTAACAGCAGTTAGCATAATCTTATTTAGAAAAAAAAACATTCAGCAATACCTCAAAGTAAAAAGAATAAGATATATGAGACAGACTTTCCAATATATTTGCCTTTTTTGTGTGGAATTCACTTTTCTTTAGCTTTCTATCCAAATTTGGAGCATTCAGACTGTCCGAACCGTCGGAGCAGTTCCATGCACAATGCACAACCCCAGACAGGAAACGCTACAGATTCTCCTGCAGCCAAGCAAAGTGCAGCTGACTGAAAAATAGCAAAAAACAGCAAAAGTATCTGAAGTCATTCTCAATTCTTTCCAGGGGAGTTAGCATTAAGAACAACAACTGGAGAAGTCGTTATACGCAATGTCTGAAAGCAGTTTCTCCCTAACAAGGCCTCCCAGATACGGCCATTTCTTCTAATTTCATTAAGTTGCTCATACGAGCGCAGCTTCTCGCTGTCACTGTGGAAGCTTCTCAAACTCCAGCCGAGGCCAGACGGACCTCAGGGCTGCAGCCGCTCCCGCTCCCGCTCCGGCTCCTCTCAGCCTAATCAGCATCGGGCCAGGAAGAAGTTCCCCTTAGATCAAAGCAAACAATGTTTATCTAAATTACATGTGGGGGGGTGGGGGGTTCCCTTCAGTTCCTTGGAAACAATGGAAAAACATGAAAATGTCAATGCATTTCCATTTTTCACGACTCACTTCCCATTTCAATTCCAGAGCTCCTGCAGGGGATTTCATGAATGGCTGAGTGTGGACCGCTGCTCCGGATGCTACTTTTC
>JAVQJG010214177.1:0-16896 GCA_036024015.1 Craterocephalus amniculus
CCCCCCCCCCCCCCCCAAAAAAAAACCCAAAACAGGCCAATAAAGTTTGTAATTACATTACAAACCCACATTAATGAACCGCTTCCCACACGAGTCTCCGGATGTCTTCATCCGCGAAGCAGCTCCCAGTTAAGTTAGTTACGCAACATTAACCATGAACCAAAAATCTCATTGCAACTTCTTCTGTCTTGCTGACTGTTTGCTGCTTGTTTGATGGCATTTTAAATAACTGGAGAAAATGAAAAGCTTGAAAAAAAGTTCTTTAATTTACACATAACACAAATACAAGTTCAAAGATACTTAGAAGTAAAAAAATAAAGTTTATACAAGTAAGACTGATTGTTAAAGCAGCCGTAACAGAGCAGGAGCAGAAGGGATTTTGACATTTGACATTTAAGTCATGATGTTGCAGACATGCAGTCAGACAATAAAAATAATGTTTCATTGTAGTCACAGACTTGTTCTTTTTAAGCAGCAAAAAACAAGATTGCTTCTTGCATAAAATGTGATTTGGGAACATTTTGTCCAAAAGTAGGTTTAAAAGTGTTTCGCTGTTATCCTTATCAGGTAGCTGCATCTTAGTAAATCTTAAACAGAACACATTTTACTAGGCTGAAATCCAAATTTTATTGATATGGGACAAAATTAATACACAATAGTTTTAGAATGAACAGCAGTAAAAGATAAACATCTACAGTTTCATGAATTCATTAAGTATTAAAATACTATGGTTAATAAATGAATTGTGCACCTTCTGTCCAGTTTGCAAATAACCACAGAATTCGTTGATTTTTAGGCAAAAAAAGAATTGTGAATAGGAACCTATATAGAAACTATATATTTTATTATCTTTATAATTGTCAATAATATAATTATTATAAAAAAAATAAAAATCTATGTACTGTTCTTTTACTGTGACCATACATTTTTTTCTGTCTGTCGTATTGTGTTATTAATGTTTTCTTATTTGAAAAGTTCTACAAAACATACAAACATACAAAAAAGAACCACTGCAGCCATAGGATGAAGTTCCTTTATGGCTATAATATGCGTGTAACATGGACAGTTGGGATTTCATTCAATTCTAATTTAATCTTGGGATGAAATATGATACAGTAACTGAGTTTACTAGGTTAGCCTACCTGAATGGTTTGATGCAAAAACGCCACAGACAGGACAAGAGGTAATCTATTCAATACTGTCTGTACTGATAATCCAAAACATAAAGCGCATATGTCCCAGTCAAAATAAACCCCCAAAATATAAAAGAACAAGATGTTCTTTTACAATTGTGAGTGTGGGTGATTGTTTGTTTCTCTGCGTTTGCACTTTGATGGACTGGCAGCCTGTCAAGGGTGAACACTGACTCCCATAGCAGCTGCTGGGATCGGCTACAACCATGCATTAGGATAATCAAGTACAGGAGACGGATGGATGACCTGGTAGAAAAATAATTAGTAAGAGACACTTCATATGGGTGCTTAAGGTGCACCGTTTAAAATAAAAAAACAATGCAGTACTTGGCCATTACCTAATTCTTAGGTCCCACGCTTCAGTAATCTGCGGCCAAGCAATCAAATATATTTTCTTACAGTGTCACCACATGGGCTTTATACTTTCCACTGCTTACATAACTAGTTAATACAATACACCAGATAAATACCTGCAACTGCCATCGGCTGATGTTCTTACTGCTGATCGATTAATTGCACTCAATAAAATGAACGTCAGTTCCCGAATGTAAGTCTGCATGAATTTAATGCTACTTACAAAGGCTAAAAAAAACATTCACACTAAGAAAATGGAAACAAACATGCAGCAGCAGGAAGGCTTGCAACAAGATTTAACAACTCGGCCTCGTGTGACAAAAACAGGTTAGGAGCGAATTAGAGCTCGAATCGGTCTTTAATTGAAGCACATGTGATTAGTAAAGAAATGTTTTGCTCTTTCGGTAGACTCGCAGGTCAAAGTTACCATCTGTGTTGTGGGAAAAACAAAAGAAAAGAAAACAAAGAGACTACAGAGGGTTTGGGCCTGAGCTTTGAAATAAATGGTGATCATACTTGTGGTATGCCATCACCCTGCTGTGAAAATGACACTTGTCTAGTCTACAAATTACAAAAACAAGTTCAGAGAACGTTTACAATTTACGTTTGCTGTGTTTCAAAGTGATCGTAATCTGATATGTTTGTGAGGGGAGAACTGCAGTTTCAGGTGAATGCGAAAGATAAATTTGACAATACTTTGATCCCAGCTATGACACACACACTTACACACACAAAAACACATACATGCCGGTACGGAACAAATAACACTCTGTCCGGCTCAGTCTGGCAGACAGGGCGTGGGAGACGGATGACGATGTCTCTTTGATGTTTGGCATGTGGATCCCAAACAAAAAACACACAGCAGATGCGGGCACACACACATTTATCTCCGCTCACTTACTCATCCATCCTTTACATTTCACAGGGTGTTTGCCTTTTGGTTTTTTCCCCCTCTGTGCCATCGCTGATTTGGTGGCGACAGAGACAGATGGAAGGGCTAAGGGGGGAACGGCTCACCAGCAGAAGTGTTTATACTTTGAGCTGAAATTGCAATAATAGCCGCTGCGGGCCTTTCGCATCCCTCTCTCTCTTCCACTTTTTTTTTTTTTTTTTGTCTCATCTGTCTTGATTTCACATCAGATGGCAGTGAAGGGATCACGGTATCAAACCGTTTAACACCAAGCTGCAGATCTCCAAACTGATACTGAGCGAAACATAAAGAAGACACTTTTAAGATAAGTTGGAGAAACTTGATTATTCAAAAGGAGAAGCCTATCAGTTGGATTTTACAGTAACTGTGAGTCCGTGCTCCGTGGGCAACAGTAAAACAGGCTGGTGATTATATGACAAGGACTGTATATTGGAGAAGGGTGGTATGTAGCTGAGAGGATAACAGATTGCGTGTGGAGATGGATGCCATCTAGGTGAAATACAGTGTCATTCATCAACCGACGGCTCCTGTGACAGTCAACAGTAGCCTATGTGACATACTGATCACAACAGCACTCTTGGGGGTGCATGAGACGGCAAAATCTGAAGCCATTTCACTTAAAAGACCTGACTGCAAGAACGTAATCTACATATTCTATCTGGCTTTTAATTAGCATGTGAGCATCATTAGGATAAAACATCCCACATCAGCATCAGATGAGCCTGAAGCAACAACATCCCAGGGCAAAAAAGGTTCAGCTGTAAGTAATATTTAGTACAGCTGAGTACTAAAATGATCAAATGTTTGCATATTAAGAAGACCAGTGTGCAACACATTGCTGCCCAATCCTCCATATTGCTCTTTTTAATGTCAACGTGACTTTGATCATTCACAAAGACCTCTGACTTCGCTTTTTCATGTTAGTGTTCACATGCAGACGCACACTGTACTCAGGCTGGGGCAGTGGAGTGCTGCATTATTCATACTGATGCCGTCACACTGAGCAATTTGAAGAGGCGGCGTCCACACAGACACCTTCTCCCCCTGACTCTCGGCAGCGTTTGTTTTGATCATTATCGGTGACCTCTCAGAGCAATGAGTGCAGACATCAAGGTGATACTCTCCAATACTGAACAGGAATGTAGAGGTCACTGTATAAATGGACATGCAGCTGCTGTGCATTACAGACAGCAGACGTATACAGGAAACACAGCACCATCAGATATGCTACATTTCCTACTTTAACTTGCTGTGTTACGTGCATTAAGACGCATAGTGCTTACAGTATCTATTACTCTTGAGTTCTCATGCAGCTTGATGGACACAAGCCAAATATCCAACGATCTATGACCCATGTTTAGTGTCTTTTTTTCTGCATGCCATCACCTTCTCTCAATTCATTTCTTGTCTTTGTCTCTACATGACATGTAATTTGTGACCATAGGTTTGGCTTGCAGATATATATCTTTAATATTATGTTATGTGAGGTTTAATAATAAATCTGCAAATTTGAATCCAATACCCATTTGCCAACATGCTCCACACATTGTATATCATTGAAAAGATCTTGAAATCTTGACAATGAGCTCTTCAATCTCTGTGCAGAGAGATGATTATGAAGTTGTGCAATCTAATGTTCGAGCTAAAAGAATATATGACTTTCATCAATTTTTCCTTTTGTGTGAACTGCACTCATTAAAAACGATATTTCCATCCATTTCTCTTTGTTGAAAGGTCTTGATGTTGCTAGGTAGATGGTCTGCACTCATGTAGCTGACTTTGTCAAGGTTTTAAAGTGCTTTAAATCCTTCCAATCATTGTACAGAATGATAGAGTGCTTCTCATACATGGTTTTGTTTGCAGTTCTGTTTTATTTTTCAATCCAATCACACTTTGATGAACATAGACCTTGGTCCCACAGACCTTAATGTAATGTTGGTGGATCAACATTATGCATAAAGGTAATAAAAGAATCTTGATCTTGATCAATGCTACTAGCTCAGGTAAATTCTACTCATGGTATTTTCAGCAGATAATTTGCAGTACATCATTATTTTCTACTTTCTAATGCTGCTTCCATTGTCTGCTAAATGTCTGGACAAAAAAAATCACAAAATGCTTTGTAAAAAAGCATCCAAATTCATCTCCTGCATTTAGACCCAGAGGATAAATTAGTTTAAATGGAAATGTTTCCTCATATTAGAATGTCTGTGTTTGGTGCAACAAAAGTGGCTAACATGGCTAAAGTTAACCGCCCCTGTACTTTTTTTTACAGCATTTTGAGCTCACAATTACTGTATTTTAATCCAACTAAATGGTATATGAATTATATATAAAATAACATTAAAATAATGCCACTTAATCTGAATACATGGCAGTGTTGGATATCAGATTTCCATCGTTACTTGTTAAACTGTAGCAAGATAAAAAAAAAATCTTCAAAAAAACAAAGAAGTTACACTTTTGTTTCACAGCTTTTAATATATTATTTGTTTTTCATACATACAAATGCAATATTTAACTGACATAAATACATTTTTTTTCACTATGAGAAAATGTGATGCCCATCCCAGCTCTGGTGTGTGATAATATCATTCTTGTACATATACAATATATATCTGTTCAACTTGACAAGTGACAAAACAGAATAATCCATCAAAAATGAATGTATTCTTCTTGATTAATATTTATGTTAGCTATCTAATATTTCTAATTAGATGAAGACATGAAGTTTGTGTAAGACACAAACTTCATTGCTGGGAAGCTGATTGTTATGACAGGATTTCATATTACAGAGGAGCTTGGGCATTGTTGGTATTTTTTAGGAAGTTATCATGGTGACAGTTGAGATTAATGAATAATTAACACTATTTTTGTGCACCCTAACCAATTCCCTCTATGCCTCATGCAATAAAATAAAATACAGCAATAGGAGGATGAGGGAAGTGTTTAGACGTGTTTGTGTTGTGCTATATGGAAGCGAGAAGTAAAAGAGATTACTGCATATGAGAGGTTTGCATTTTACACTGAATCTTATTTTCTATATACACCAGTCTTTTTTCCTTCTCTGTCTCCATCTGTCTGTATATTTGTTGATTTCTGTGTTGATGCTATCCCACACTTTGTGCAGCTACACTGTCCAACATGTTGTGTTACTTTCCTGCCGCACAAGGTTGATGTGTTTACCAGTCTGTCTGCTTATAGATACTGCAGCACAGATTTGTGTTTTTCTCTCCCAAGGTATTAAATGCACTGGCATCAGGTGAAAACAATTACATCAGCGCTCGACTTCAACAGGGGGGGGGGGGGGGGGGCCTCAGTGGGAGAGCAAGAGGGCAGGTTCAGGGGATATCAAACTTGCTCACGCTGGCTGGAGGACAAAAAGTGTTTGCTGAAACCAATTTTCCCTAAGATTTGCATGTTTGAGAAAGTGTTGAAGTAAACAGAAACAGAGAGTGGAGATGTGAATCCTGCGGCTGCTTGGTGGCGTGAAAAATGATCTCAGCTCAGGATGAGTGAATAGGATTCAGTGCCAAAGAGACAAGAGCACTGAGATACAGAATGACAGAGGAACCGGGAGAGGAGCGGAGGACATTTATTCATTTCAAATGCAGCAGCTTCATGCTGATAAGGCATCCATCTATAATTCCCTTTCAGAACCCTTTATCTGAAACGTTGGAGAAATTGTGTAGAATATAAATAACACTACAGTATTTGCAAATGATTGAAACCCAATTGCAAACATGGCATATTCAAAGGTTTCAATCTCTAAGGAGCAAAATACAGTTAAAAGTGCAGATTTTGAATGAAAAGAACAAAACTGATGATCAATACTGAAAGGGTGAAGTTTCAGCCCCTGGCTGGATATTATATTGCACAGACTCAGGAATTCTCTAAAATTTACACATCTTGAAAAGATCTAAACTTGCCCTAACACACGGAGGAGCACCTTCTGATGACGATTTGGCACACAAAGCTCTCTGTTGTAAAAATAACCACGAGACCGGACAGACATGTTCAAGTCTGTCTGTGAATCCCTGTGTGCACTCATGTGTACACAGTGTCTCACTTTTTGTTTTCATGTGTGTCAGCTATCTGTACATATATGTGTGTATGTGTGTCTCTGCAAGCTGCTTTGATATCTTCCCCATTGGCAACTCAGATATGAATGGCTGCTTTGATCCCCTTTGAATCAGACGGCATCACCGGAGTTCCTCTGCTGCTCCTCTGAGCAAACAGACCAACAGGCAGAGAGACGGAAAGAGATGGTGGGACAGATGGATTCCCATTGTTTTCCAGATGTGATAGCTTCCTCTGTATAACTAGCTCCTTCCGTTTTATAGGAGCGATAACATTGTGCTGCAGCAGAGAGTCCATAACAAAGCCTGATGTTTAATGAGTTTCTCTGAAATTATGGTGCTGTTTAAAAAAACAGTAATTAATGAACATCAAGCAATGCATCAACACATCAAGTGAAGGCACAAATCACCGAAGCAGGGAGTTTCCAGTAACAATTAAAAAAATTTTCTATATGATTTATTTCCAATGTTAATTCTAACAAATGAGATATCAAGGACACAATAAAGTTTAATCAAAACTTTATTGAGCCTAAACAAAATTTGCCAAAGAAAATTTTATCTTCACAAATATTACAAACTGCTTTATGCAAGCCGACCATAGAGGGAAAAAGCTATTCCACCAATCAAGAGGCCAAGGAAAACAGTGTAACTTGATAAGAATGGGGATCAAAGAACGCTGGTTGTTCAGGTGGAAAATTCTGACTAAAAAAGGAGAGCAGAGAGCAATTAGCTATGCACTGAAGCACAGACTAGGCCTCATTTAAAGCCCTGAAAACGGGAGCGGAGGTGCACTGAGATGGAGACCTGGAAAAGACACAGACATTGAAATACAGCCGAATGAGGAACGGCACAACAAGAGTTGCACACACAAAACATCCGAAGCAGCACAGAGGAGATGGCATACTAACGTTAGCATACTCCGCTAACTGTTATTTGAATATTAAGTCCACATATGCTGCACACACTACTACTATAATTAATAACAGGCAACGTGGAAAGACTTATTCAAGCTGCCACAGTTTCATTCCAGTCACACCATGTGATCAGACTATCAACTGATACAAAAACAGAAATCTTTCCCAAACATGTCAGTAGTTATATGTGAGCCGGACACAATATTTTAACCTCAGACATTTTTGACTAATCAAAGTACAAAGCGTACAGTATTACTAAAGCTCTCATTAATAAGCTAGTGGAGCACAATTTGCTTCCGACACCCTGTTTCCACCAACGGATCTGGGTCAGTACGGTACAGTTTGGTGTGGTTTTGGTGTGATAAACCCTGATCTGTTGCTTTTCCACAGCCCACTGTACTCTTAGATAGATGTATCAGCTAAGTAACGGCATGATGTCATAGTGGTGCGACATCTTCCTTGAAGAATAACTTCGCACAAAAACAGAAGAGGAGAATGGTGCACACTGTACAACCAGCAGTTTATGTTCTTTCTCCTTGATATGTGACTTTGTAGAACAAAGAAATCCATGGTATATTTAAAAATGGCGCTGTTGCACAAGAAGTGCTGATTCTTTCGCTCAATGAATAGATTATATTGTGTCAAGCTTCACTCTTTTGAGGTAGATAAGTAAGATTGGGACCCAACAGAAGAGTCCCAATAAAAGTGGGATGGGCCAGATTGTTGGAGGAAAAGGAGCCATCTTACTGTACGACTAATGGGTCTGGGCCTTGTTTATGTATTCAAGTGTCTGGAGGTCTCTTTCCTCCCAAAAACCCCACATGTCTCTGATTGGTCTCTTCTTCTGCTGCATATGAAATCTGGGAACCTAATAAATAGTTTAGCATGAAAAAAATGAGCATCATCTGCTTTCTGTTGTTTATTTCAGCAGCCCCAGGTGACATCATCACCTCTAAGATGCTCTTACATTTGAAGTGTTTGTAGCTGAAAAATAACTATTGTCACAACACATTCAGGTGAGCCAAATGTGCCAGATTCTGCATTCAGCATAAACTGACCCCATTCTAACATAACCCAGCTAGATCACAGTCTCCTTTGTGCAGAGGCAAATTGTAAAACAGAGGATTTTGATGATCAACTAATCTTTCATCATAAAGCTAATGTAAATATGTCAATTTCACTTAGGATTTGGTTGTGCAAAGAAAAGTGTTGCCATGATGCATGACGGTAAGAGTATTTCAACCAATTTGCACCTAAATGCTCATTAAAAAACAATCTATACAAACATAAATAAGCCAATGTTTTTAGTTTAGAAATACTGTTATGTTGGGGGAAAAAATTCACTTCATGACAGGGGCTCTTGAGCTGACTTGGGTCGAATTTGCAAAAAAAGAAAAATCCAGCAGTGCCAAAATCTTCTATCAGACTGCAGAGAGCTCATGATGGCAAGAGATCTGAGAGGATGATCTGTCAGAGGGAGGGATGGGTGTGTGGGACAGTGAGATGTGAAGTTGTATTACTATTCATGAAACACCTCTCCATCACAACACACCAAGCTCCCCCAAAAATCCAGAGAAAACAAGGACAAGAAAACATTAAATCCAAATGTCAAGGTTGAGTGAAAGACACCAAACTAAATTCTTAATCAGACAGCAGAGATTCACTCCATTGATCTGTCAGCCACGATGCACTTGTCCTCTCCTGTCAGTCCATCAGCATATGAGACGTGAGACGTGAATAAAACCTCCACTTCTACTCAGAAGACGTTTTTAAAGGGCAACATCTGCAGAACCAGCTGTTTTATTGTAAAATAAAGCCAAAAATAAGGGAACGGAAGATTTAGATAATGTAAAACTTCAACATGCACATTCAAGTTACTTTTAAGTGAGGCAGCTTGCAGTGGTTGCTGATTTGTTAGGCCTCCCCTTTCTAAATGGTTGTAATGCAATAAAAACAATAACTATGTTTATTACACATGCAAATATGCTGCTGGTGTGATGAATGTTTTCACCCTCTTTGATATTTTTTCCTTTTTAATCACATTTAAAAATGTGTGTTTGGTCGGGTGATTTCCAATGTAGCAGCAGCTGACTGACAGATGTGGACTGCTTTGGCTGATTCCTGATGTTCTTTAAAGTTTTATTTCTGTTTTATCATCATTTACCGAACCAATGGCAGCTCCCACATAGAGTGACATAGAGTGCTCTTTCATCCATCTGGCTGGGATGAAAAAAATTATAATCAGACTGTAGAAACTCATGGCAGCATGAGTACTTGTGACCACGGGACCTTAATCAAAGAGTTGCTCCCTGACTCAAAAGGTAATTGGATGAGAGTCAAAATAACACAGAAAATGTTTTTGCCATCATTTGCCCATTTGGTGACCATTGAAACTGAAGTGGAAATATTTTTTATGTCCACTTACACAGACTGAACTAAAAATTGACATGTTGTCAAGAGCAGCTGATTAGAAGTGTTTCTAAGCAGAAAGCAGGAGCTGAGCTGGGGCTCTTTTCACCTTGTGGGTGTGTGTTATCATGTAAAATGCCACAATGACGCTCCACTTTGCAGACAAATATCATACTTTAATGACAACCTGACTGCTACTTGCTCACATGACCCAACCTTTCAAACAGCAGGCATGGCAAGGGCCTTGGTTTCTGGGGCAGCATGTTCCACTTCTCTATATGAACAAAGTATAGAGTTCCTTCTTTTTCCTTTTTTTACAGGGACAAATCCCCTCCACTGTTCTGTTTCTTTCATGTTTCATTAGTGAAATGGACAAAAAGCTATGGCCTACTTGATAGAATAGAATTTGTTATCTTTGGTGATGCTTTAAAATAATGTTGAGAAGCAAATTATGATTACCCTCATTTATTCAATCTGGGACCAGGTTTCATAATGATCAATGAAAAAAAAAACAAAGATAATCAACAGTCTCTGTACAGTGAAAGCCTCACAATTCCTCTGAGCTCTTTGGGGATCTCAGGTTGAGAACCACTGCTTTACAGGATGATGTTATCGGCTGAAATTATACTGTGGTGGGATCTACCAAAAAGTCAGTCTGAGTTCTTTAGCCGGTGTTTATATAACCTGTCTACAAGGGATGGGAATCGAGAAGTGGTTCTTATAGAACCGGCACCCAGTGGTTAGAATCCCTGGAATTGTTTATCTGTCTGCCTGAATGATCCTGCTACCATTTCCACTAACGTCTGATTCATTAGCGTGATGACGTCACATACACAGGATGCTCCATATTTTGGCTCTAGACACTTCCAACATGGCATTGAAGGTGAACAGGTCTAAAATGTGGCTATATTACATCAAAAAAGACAATAATAGGGAAAGTTGCAACACATGTAGCTTAATGCAGTCATCGGCTAAAAGGAGGGAATACTTCCAAAATACCGAAACATTTGGTTTACGTAATACAGAAAACTATTTGTTTATGTAAGGGATAATGCCGACTAGCTGTCTATCAGAACACTCCGTTCAACGCTAACCGGAGTCCGTAAAGTCCATTAATTTCTGACCATGAACACCTCGGAGGGCATTATCCTGCTTATACAATGGTCACTGACAAATTAAATAAACATTAAATCAATTATGAATTTTTTGCCTTTGTTTTTTACCGTTAAAAGTTTTTCACAAGAAGCAGATGAGCGGACTTTTTGATATCTCTCGTTATGACGCATCGCCAAGCTAACCAGCTCTGGCACAGCATCTGCACCTCAGTCGGCCGCAGCTGTTAAAATATAACAAGAAATCCCCCTTGATGGTGAAATGTGATGGTGATCCTGGCATGTTCATGTCAATGCAAAATGTTGGTGCTTACTTTGAACTAAAGACACAACTGTAACCAAAGCCATCTGTATTATATTCGATAACTGCCATAGAATCGATAAGAGAATCATTAAAGAACCAAATCGCTTAATGATATTGATTATGGAACCGGTATCACTAAATTCTTAAAAAAATTCCCATCCCTAACAGAGCAAATACTTCTAAAGTCCTTCTAAAGAAGGCTGTAGTCTGACTCCTAAGTCCACAGAGTGTTCATGTATTCCCATAGTGAGGCAGAAATAAGAATGTGTTCTTGTCAGCATGTTGATGAAAAGTGGCGGCTCGTTACTGTGGAAAACAGATTGTCTCCATTTCATCAAACAGAAAACAATAATAAATTTAGCATCTGCTCTGATGCAGCAGACTACTGCATAAACCGATTTAGGAATCATGAGATTTCCAATCATCTCTGTGCTGCAGGTTTGCGCGCTAGCCCTCTGAGTCACTAGTGACCTGTCGGGTGCAGCGCTCCTGCTTATCCTTCACTTTGCTTGATCAAGAACTGACAGGAATTACCGCAGGTGTAAATAACCGCTCTGCAGCTGCATGTGCAGCATCAGGGCGGTGTACATGCTGCTTCGGTTCAGCCTGGTTCACAGCTAGACCTGGAGTGGTGAGGTGAATCTGATTCAGTCACACCAACCCACACATACACTCATAAAGAGGAGGGCTGGAATCGGCAGCCTGACCAGCGAAACCAAAGAGATGCTGATGAGTCAGAGGAATATCTGTAACGGAACTCACAACGGTATTCACACAGCTGAAAGGGACTAACAAACACACAAGAGAGAACAAGCGAGGTTGTATTGTGCATAGTGTGTGCTCATGTATTTACCTGGACAATGATGATTTATCACCTGCAACACCTAATTCCTTATAGATCACAAAGTTTCATGTAGCACAAAAGGACACACAATGCAACAAACTTAATGTGTATGCACACACACTCACACAAAGGCTCTGCATATTATGGGCATCCACAGATAGACGTTTCCCTCTTCTTCTTATACCATTTTTCTTTCTTAGTAGTACCATTGTTTTATACTGTTTTATCTTGTAACTGTCTTTGAGCTTCTGTAAAAGCCTTCTAAACAAAATTAATTATTATTATTAGTATTATTATTATTATTATTATAGACATTAGACAAACTCCAAATAAGTAAAAAACCTTCATGGCTGATTAGTTATAACAAATCTTTGACAATAATTCAAGTTCTGATTATTGCTATTTATAAAAAATTACCAGGAATCCCCACTGAGATCTGTGCGTTTGCCTTGTGAGATCCTCCATGCACACATCTGCTGTTGCTCCTGGCTGTGCATCAACTGCAAATCACAGTCAGGAGTTATGATGGACTGGTGGCTCTGGTGTCAGCTGGGTTGGATACGAGACAAGGCCACGGAGTAGAGAGGAAGAGGGGGAAAAGGAAGGAGTGAGGGTGATGAATGTCTCTCCTTCCTGGGGCTTGTGCTCACACAGTTTTCCAAGCTAGTTCAGCGGAAGTCTTCGTGGTGATGAGCAACATCCAGTAAATATTCTGATACCCAGTATAATCAATTAAGAGTATAAAAGATGATTTTATTTATAGAAATTAAGGTTGCCCCTTCCTCAAAAACTGTAGAGACACACATCCATTTTCTTCGTCTTAAGGTTCCACACTACAAATTGATGGAGTGAATATGATGAATGAGAGCAAAGCCTTTATTTCTTCACCCGTTCAAGCATGCAGTTTATTGTTTTGACTCATTATGGGGATAATAAAAGAAAAGGAAAAAGAAAAGTCCTGCAATCCACTGTCAACCCAGCAGCTAAAACCTGACAAAATCACAAAGCAAACAAGCAGCGAGACACAGCCACTCAGACGTGTCTTATTAAGATCCAGACCTCTGTGGCAGCGCACACACATTTAATCTGTAGCCTGGTGCTGCAGGGCGCACCCTCCCTGTCTAAGACTAGTGCTGCTAACCCCACTCTGATAAAAATACATCTGCAAGGAGGACAGAAAAAGATCACGCTGTGACTTGCTTCCCTGCTCGTAGCAGGTGCTCAATTTCAGACTGCTGTCTTTATAAAAACACCTTCACTGTTTGGGATTAATTTTAAGATGCAAACATGAATATTCTAGGGCTCAAAAGTCCCTAAAATTATTATTTGCTTGTCCACCCGTTCAAGATATTCAGTTCAACAGTGCTGATATAGCTTTGTCGTTCATACTAAAATGTTTTAAATGTTAAACCAAATGGATACTGCAAGAACAACATGGCAGCTTTTAGCCACTAGAGCCAGGCAATATTCTCTATCAAATCAAATCAAATTCCATTTACATGCTGCTTTTCACGCTACAAAATAACACATTTTTATTTTCTACAATATCTGTTAAAGAAGACAGAAAAAAAACAGAGCATAAATGCAGCATTTCTCCTTAAATAACATTGTTTTAATGTCAAATTCCATCAAATAGTTTCTGGATTCATGATTAGCAGCGTTCTAATGGTAAGATCCGATTTTTGTGATTGATTGTGCGATCAACATCCGTGCTCAACATGCTGCAATATAACTGTGGCAGCGCTACTTACAACAATGAACGGATGCCACATGTGTGACATCTGCACTGTGAGTGTGTGCATTTATGAGGTTGCATGTTAAACAAATCACTACTTGGCAACGATTACTTGCCAGATTTCAGAGTGCGTGCATACTGTAGCTGCTTTCCTAAGATTGCCTGTCCCATCAGCTACTTGGCATTTAAAAGAAGGCAGATCCATTTTAAGAACTAAATAAAATGTAGAGTCTTTGTGTGTGTTTTAGTATGTGTGTTTGTCATCTATTGCTACAATGCGGTGACAGCTCCAGAGCTTGGTTAGGCTCGCAGTCCAACTAAACAGCCTGTTTATGTCACCCTATAGCTGCAGCAGTGTTTGTGCAAATGTGTGTTTAAGTGGACTGACACTTTCTATCTGCATATTTGCAGTGGTTCCTAACGACACACACTGATTCAAAACTGAACTTCCACTCACTTAGTATCATATTGACTTTTCTTAAAATGGACATGACGTTGTCCCTTTCAGTTAATTCTCTGGATTTGCACCAATGGAGAAATTGGAAGAATTGTCTCTTAATTGGTCAAATTTTGCCTGCAGGGCTTGCAGCTATGATGCAAAGGAGGGAGGAACTTTCAAAAACAGACTCCATTTATGATCATGAAATGATCTAAAATATTGCCGTACATATTTGACCCAGAATTATAATCTGAAAATAAAAGTGAGAGGTGACGATCTTTATGTGTTATACCATTTATGTTCTACAAATGTGTAAAATGAGGGGAAGATACTGCAGTGATGCTTTCATACTCCTGTAGCCTATTGTTACCTGTAGCTAAGTTGCTAATGGCCTTTCTTTGTGTGGTGGTTGGTAAATGCGAACTGTGGTTGCTTGGGTGAAGAATTCTGTGTTTATAAGCAGTTGTTGAGGCAACAAAAGGATATTTTTGGCCACCCTGTGAGCAAATGCATTAACACTAACCATGCCAGCCCCATAAGCTATAAAACATGGCGCTAGCAAAACACGGACATCTGAAAAAGTTGTTCCAAAAACACATTTTCTTGAAGATGTTTATGAAACAAAAATCTGTTTCTAAAATGGTTGCAAATATGCGTAAGATGGCACACACTTCTGCAAAGTTTTTCAAGGTCATGCCTACTGGAAAAATCCCACTCCTTTTGGATAAAGATGCTAAATTATGCACATACTGTTTAAATAATGAAATAAAACTTTGAGTGTTGTTTAAGGCAATAAAAGCCAAACAAAAAAAGCATGCTGCAGGCCCGCTAAATTAAATAAAACTCAATTTCCAGAAATGCATATAGGCCTAGTGTATCTTTTTAATCATGGGTGAATTTTATGTCCATGTGTTTGTGTGTAAGCCTCTCCTGTTTGCATGTGTGTTTTTGTACATGTTCAGCAGAGGCGTGCAGCACATGCCGTAATCTCCTTGCAGTCATGCTTTAGAAAAGGATTATGAAAGTGGTGAGAGCGGTTTGTCACTTTAGTTTTTCACCATTTCTATGCACAGAAACACACACTGCATAAACTGTAGATGCATAGTTCTATGACCTGGGGACTCATAAATGCACAGAGCAGTCCATTTCAGCAGATTAAGCACAAAGAGGTGAGTTAGCTTGAATGTAAATGTGGAAAATGTAGGTAGTAACAGTAATGAAGGCAAATGAAGGCATGAAAGAACACAAACCGAATGAGGAATGGAAAAGGCGCACAAGATAGAGACAGAGGTAAAGGGAAAGAGGAATAGAAGCTACTTGATAAGTGAAACAAATTGAGAATTTTAATGCCATTTTCATTCTTGAATGAACAGGTCATTCCGTCCTTTGCTCTTTTTATCCTTAACCCCCCCCTCTCTTCTTGATCTTCCATCTCCTTCTCCTTCTCTTCCCCTTCAACATTTTTCCCCACTGCTTTGGGTGAGGAGCCCGAAACGAGAAAGAAAAACTACTTTTCAGTTTCAGCTCAAATTGTTTTGACTAATGTGATGGCGACATTAGTGTGTTGTGAGTGTGTCTGAATAGCTGTGTGTGTGTGTGTGTGTGTGCGAGCGTGCGTGCGTGCGTGCGTGTGTGTGTGTGAGGCCCATGAGAAGAGGTTGTGTTAATTCAACCAGACTACAAATGGTCGCGCTTGTCCTACAGATTCAGGAGGGGAAGCTATGTTTAGAGCATGTGTGTGTGTGTGTGTGTGAGTACTTGAGTTATACAAGGCTAGAGAGGTATCACACAGCAGCAGAAATCAACACTTCAGCATGTCTCCTGTTTACCCTGCAATAACTGAACACTGAAAGCATTTGATGGCAATATCTTTCTCAATTACAGCTGCTTATGATCTAACATGTCTGTCTGCTTGCATACATAAGCAGGCATGCATACATTCGTACTGTAAGTGCATCAACGCAGACATGGGTGAATTTAGCCTTTGAGTATGTCCATGATTGCAAACCTGCTTTCCCTCCATGCATTTCACACTTGTGAGCAGCATGACCATGCCGCTGTGAATGTTGATGGACAGCAGGTCCATGTGAGTAAGACCATTTGCCGATTTGCTTTCTTTGTGAATCAATTGTCCAATTTAGACTCAGTAAAATTCCCTCAAAAAGCCCCCCCCTAAAAAAAAACAAAGTTTAGGAAGAAAAGACACTGGTAAACTTGGTTTGCCTTTTCTCATCGTGGTTTATGCAGCCATTTCTGAAATGTGTACGTCGTCTTTTGCCTCTTACAAATTGTAAATCCCCTCTCCAAATCGCACGACTCCACCCAAAGACTGTAATTCGTACTAAACCCAGATTTAAGCTTGCTTAATGGGCTAACGAAAAGTGCTGTATTCAGATGTAGATGGTAGACGGCAATGTTGCGACATCAGTCCCATCTGTGTCTCAGTATAAACCCATAATGAGAACATTACTGAGCCCACGGCAGAGAGAAATGAGGAGAGCAAAACGGGGGGGGGGGGGGGGTTATATCACAAAGCAGTCCCAACAATTTTTCAAACACAAACACAGTAAAGAACACCGGGT
>JAVQJG010214188.1:0-13944 GCA_036024015.1 Craterocephalus amniculus
AACGACCCGCCTATCACCAAGCTATCTGACGACACTAACGATTTGGAACCTCTTACACCAAACCATATTCTTCTATTGAAAGGCAAACCAGCTTTACCACCTGGATTATTTGAACAGCATGACCTGTATGTAAAAAGACGCTGGAGGCAAGTACAGTACATTGCTGACCTCTTTTGGAAGAGATGGATGGAAGTCTGAAACCAGGAGACATTGTAGTAATCATGGATTCTACAGCTCCACGTGGTTCATGGCCACTTGGTAAGCTTCTGGAGGTTTTCCCAGATAAACAAGGACAAGTGAGATCTGTAAAGTTGCAGACTAAGGTTAATATCATTGAAAGGCCAGTGACAAAACTTTGTTTGGTTCATGAAGTGTAAACTTGTTTATCATGTGCTTTATGGATCATAATAATAATCGCTCCTTTCTTTCATTTACATGTATGGTAATTGTTATGTCTGTATGCATTAACAATTAGGGGCCGGTGTGTAGGAGCCAAATTGTATGTATGTATTATTGTATCCAGAAGGGGGCACTGTAATGCTACATTGACAGGTGATTGACATGCCTATATTAATGGGAAGTGGTCATTACGTCATCAGGTGCTCAAACCAGAAGAGCAAAAAGGTTTTTGACCGCACTAGCGCACTATTCAAAACACTATGGCAATATTCGACTTATGGAACGCAGTTTGGATTAAATAAATGTAAGATCTACGCAGCAAGTAAGAGTGGACATTCATTGACTTCAGGACAGGACAAGGCGCGTCAACCATCTCCCGTTTCAAACCACCTCAGTGCTTCGCAATGGGCTTAGCTGCTTTAATATCATCTTTTATTGTTTGTACCTTGCTTGTTCTTGTGTTGAGACCTGCAATGGGACTATCAGATGCAAATTAGCATCTGTAGCACTTTTATAGTTCTGCATTTGTACTTATTCATCTAAGTATTTATTTAACTTTATATATAACAGATCCATCAATACAAACATACATTTTAAACTATTGAATGAAAGGAAAGGAGCATCTCCCCTTTCTCTTTATCAGCTGTCTTATAAAGGGAGACAAGCACCTTCTTTAGTCCACATCTACATCTAATTATGGGCCACATATGATACTGAACACATGCAAAATGTGTAGAATTCACAAGCTGCATGTCAGACATCATGCAGAGTGCTGAATACAAAACCAATAACAAATCATATTTATTAGCCTACAGCTGTTATTTATGTATATTAATGTACAATTGTCCGCTTTAAAATAAGTAAATTTGAAAAATAAGCATATTAAGAATACCAAAATAAGATAGAAGTGTAAACATAAATGTAAAGTATCCTTAAATGAATAGAAATACCATCATGGAATAAAAGTGTCGTCCGATGAGTAAGTTCACCGTTAAAAACTGTCAATTGAATTAATTTATTTTGTAGTTATTGCATAGCATATTTATAACTTCCATCCTTCACTCTTTAGAGGTACCTTTTGCTGGAATACGCTTTCAGTCTGCTGCTGCATTCTTTCTGCAGGGATGAAATTCCAGAGACATTTTAATAAGAAAAAACAGCTGCTCTATCATTACAGGTGCTAGCAGGAAAATCCCTTTTTCTGTGAATAAGTCAGCCGTATCACCAAGGTCGCCACCCACATACTCACACATAATTGTTTCCTGCCTCTGCTCTCCATTTTCTAACCTTCAACGTTAATAGATTCCCCGGATCCAGCTTTTGAGAACTTGTAGGTCAAAATAATTTCCTTCCTTTCTCCACTTTTCAGTTGTAGATTTCTGTCTAACTATAAATGGTGTTTTATTAAATGACATGAGCGGCAGCCTGAGTCGGCATGCAGTGAGATCATAAAGTAAATCTTCAAAACTAACATAGAAATTTCCTGGAGTGGAAACATTTTTGTTAAATTAACCATTAAATCCCACCACGACATACAGTGCTGCCTGCATGATGTCGCCGCTAAGTAAGAAAGTTAGTTTAATGGAAATTCTCCCTGAGTGGTTGTGTGTCTGTGTGTTTGCCCAGTGATGGACAGGGTAGCCCTCCTCTCATCTACGGCTGCTGGGATTGGCTTCTAGTACCCCTGTGACCCTGTGTTTGGAGTTAGGGTATAGAAAACGGATGCATGGGTGAAATTTCTCTCCACTGAAACACTGGTTATTTTATCTTCCCTATGCTGGGGTGAAGAGTATGAATGTTCCTTCATTCCACTAGTAGTTGTGTACGCCGCACCTATTTATTAATAAATAACTAGTTCTAAGCTACGACAAACACTTTCATTTGGATACGATTATGATTAGACGAAGAAAAAATTTGTTTTTATGAAAGAGATACTTGATTTTTACAAAAAAAGCCAAATTACAAGCCAATTTAGTTACACACTGTCCCTTGAAGCAAAATGTGCGCTGACACTACACAAGTTACATTTTAAGTTCAGTACTTTTTTACTTTTACTCGAGTACAATTTCAGATGGATACTTTTACTCAGTTACCAGTTTTCAGTACTTTTTCCATCTCTGACCAAATACATATAAATATACGTAGACGTAAAGTATAAATGAATGAATTTAAGAATTTTTCAGGTTAGTTTGCTTGCAAACCTTGCACCTGTTCAAAATCTAAAACGGCTGATTTAAATTTTTTTTTTGTTGGAAATGAACCCATTTATTCTCTAACTGACATAAATACCAGGTCAGGAGGGGACTTTTTTCTCCTCCTTCTCTTTCCACCCTGTTATCTCACCCTTTTACCCTCCAGTTGACTGTGCCGTCCCTTTTGAGCCTCCAGGTCCCCACTTACACCCAACACATACTTCTTTCTTCCAAAGTCTCGCTCTGACTCACCTTTTATGTAATTTCATCCCTCCTCTTCAGGCAGTCTGTCCTCCTGACCTTCCATTTGAGAAAGACTCAGATGTGATTACCCATCATCTCCTTTCCCCTTTCAGTCCCCTGTCAAAGCAATCATCCCTCCTCTTAGCACAAGCAGCCACTGTGAGTCACATCACCACATGGGAGATCATCATAAGATCATCTATCAAACACTGCGTGACAGAATCAAAGATACTTTTAAACTGCTGCTAAAGACGGGACTTGGCATGTGAATTTTGCCGGCGTGGACACTTATGAGCAGCAAGTGAGTGCAGCTGACAGGGATTTGTCATGTTAATTAGGTGAATCAATCACACTGACTGTCTGCTGTTCCCCATGAGGTGCATCAGAAAGAAAATCAATCATGGCAGAAGCTGAGGTTGATGGAGAACAAAAAACAGAAGAACAAATAGAAAGGGGCGATGCAGACTATGATGATTTGTATATTTTTTAAGTTACTAGGCAGTTTAAAGCATGACCAGAATATATGTGCTAGGCTGCAAGGTGTCTGAAAACATCTGTCACACACCAGGATTGAACTGGGATATTTTATTTTTACTGTAGTGCAACCTGAATATCACTTTGAAGTGGAGAAGAGAAAGTCTGGCACAAGTAGAAGAGGAATTCAAAGCCACCAATGCATTTATTGCTACATTTATTTACTATTGATTTTTAGGCAACAGGAGATTATAGAGCTATGAGACGGGACCTTTAGAAGAAGATCTGGACTATATGAAGTATTATATCTACGCCACTGACAGGTGAGACTTGTGGAAACTGAGGAGTATGAGTTTTGGCAAAATCACAGGGTTGAAAGAAAGGGAAAAAATCTGTATTGTTTGGTCCAAACATTTAACATAATTGACTGAAATCAGCAACACAACCGTCAATGTTTAAGTCACCAAGACATCTCAAGCCTCTGCATAACGCAGATCCATCTTAGCAGGAGCAAATAACTGATTCCTACTAAGAGATGTTAATTGAGGAAGTGTAATCCATCCAAAGTGTCTCCTAATATGAAGCCAAATTTTCAGTGCATTTATTACAAGGGGCCGTTTATAAAACAATAAAAGAAAGAAAGAAAGAAAGAAAGGCGGTAGTCCGAGTGAACGTATGGATGGTTCTGGTTTAAGGGAAGAAATGGTTGTGTGAAATCTGAAATGTATCATTCTGCCCTCCCCCTTTTTCCCACATACAGTATCTTTGCACAGCTGTGTTTTTGTAATTGAAGCATAATCGAGCAGAAAGCACGAAACACAAACCAAAGCCAAGACTAGCATCATCCATCTGCAGTTCCTGAATTATCATCTGTCTTCCAGGTTGGATTTTCCTTAAAGATGTTTATGTCAGAGCTTCTCTGGATGTTACAGATGAATCAGTAACAGCTGTGATGATAAATGCAATAGGATTCATAATGAAATCCAAAAACTATGTTGACTGAGTGTAGTCAATTAATCGTGTTTTTGATTCTCTCCTGTCTGAAGCGAGGCATGTCACGGAGCCAACTGCTCTTACATCCATAATGTTTTCACTTTAAAGTGTTCTTAACTTTAGTGTTATAGTTATAGAATGATTCCTCCCCCCATAACTTTTACATCTTCGCTGCTGCACAACATTTGTCCTCCTAATCAGTAATTCATGCATCAACATCTGCAGCTGAACCACTAACCGCTAAATATTGAGTTGTTTCACATCTGCACCAAACTTAGAAGAGGTTTGCTTGTGTGCCCCCTTCAGCAAGTCTTGCACACACATCATATCCCATGTGCAGCTTTAAGAGGCTAAGTTTGCTCCAAAGTCAAGTTTTACTCCTTTATTTCATGAACTCAAAAAAGCTCTGTATACCGTCCATAAGATACTTACTGCTCATTAGAACTTAATACAAGCCAAAGTCAAAATTAATGAAATACTTTTTAACTAAAACACCAAATGTTTAATGTTATCAAATGTTTTTAAAACCAAATGAGATTAACTTGTGTTGGATAATTAAATAATACATTTATATCAGGTCCATAATATTACATGAGTTGATAAATAATTATTCATAATATGACCCATTTGAAACCCATTTCAACTCTCAGTTTGATGAGAAAAACATAGCAAATTCATTTAACAAATAAATCCTGACCATGTCAGTAAATGATGCTCTTTCAGTCTGGGCACAAATAATGACAAACGTTAATGTTAATGCCAGGTAAGATGGACAGAACAGGCCAGTTAAACTTGATAACACCGAACTGAGAACAACAGTGATGTACTTAAATATGTCTGCATGTCGAAAGAGAAATTAAAGAAAGTGAAAAGAGGAGGATCAAGAAGGAAAAGATACAGCGGAGTCATACCATGATTAATGGACATGAATAAATGACATAAATGTATAATTTATGCTTCAGTAAGATGAAGGTAAATGGAACAGACACAGTTGGGTTAGAGGAGAAAGTGAAGATCAAGGAAGCTGTGAAGAAAAAATAAAGAGTAAGAGAAAGAAAACTGACCTCAGGTTTAAGACATATTAGAAAAGGTAAATAAAATACTGGAATATTTGGACTTAAAAGAGAAAATGACAATGAGTTCACAATTCTGCCAAATACTACACCAAAATATTCTGCAAAATAAATATCAGTAACATCAGAGATAATGTAAAATATGAGAGTGAGTTGTGTTTGTATCTGTGATCATCTGAGATGAACTGGAAACCAGTCGGGAACACTGCACCCCTCCACTGTGAGAAGACTGAAGATTTTATGTTTGCTGGTTTATCTGCATTAATCTCTGTAAATAATGGACTCGGGCTGAAAACATTGACCAATGGAGATCTTCTGACCCTAACAGACCTCATTCTGCAGGAGAAATAATGAAATGGGCTCAGGACCAGCTCTGAAAACCTCACTCAACCAGGTCACTCCTTCCCTGCACCAGCCATAGAGCAGATCCGTCCCTGGGCTAGAGGGCCTGTTCTCCGGCTGAGCTGAAAGTCACATTAAATCTTTCACTCTTAGGAAGGTGGCTTTCTTATCTTCTAACCCGACATCTCCATGGTAACAGAGGCTGAACTGCTGCTCTGGAGTAGTTTATGTTCAGGGTTCAGATGAACTCATCATCATTTAATAACTCTTGTCCTGTTGAAATCCCAGGCGGAAAACATTTAGATGTTTTGGAAGATGATTTCTGACATTTTAACCCAACTTAAAGGAATACTCTGTAACTTTTTACCCAAACATCAGCCTAATGTGAGGAATGATGGAGGATTTCCGGGTCAATATACAGCGTTTGATGAATGTTAGCGTAACCAGACATTGTTACTTCGTGGTAGCGGCTCCAGCACTCGATCATGGGATCACATGATCTGCATCGATTTACTTTTCCACATCTTCCAGCAGCGTTTATTCAGAACAGCAGCAGTAAGTCCTGATGAGCTGCAAAACGTAGCAGGATACGTCTATGTAGAGCTGGGCAATATATCAAGATTTTCAGATATATCCAGATTTTGTCACACAATATCTAGAATAAGGGAATATTGTTTATATCGAATTATCTTGTTTTGAGTTAAGAATATCTCTTTTTTAGCATTTTGCACAACTGTATCTTTGTTCTGAGCAATGAAAAGTAATTTTTTTACTATTTAGATACACATATACTTTAATTTAAACCAAATATTTTAATGCACAGGTGCTTCTGATCCTTAAATAAAGTGCATTTAGCACTCAGGGCTGTAAATTTGAACAGTCTCTTGGTTTACTTGGCCAGAAAAATGTATATAGAGATATATATTGTACTGTATATCATGATTAATTAAAAAATGATCAAGATATGAAAATTGGTTCATATTGCCCAGCCCTATATCTTTGTCTAAGAGCTAGTTGAAGCTGATCAGCTACAGACCAAAGCTATCATTCATGTAAATATCAAAGTAGTAACAGAATGATTAGTAACTGGCTGCTTTATTTTTATGGTTTTCATACGCTGTAATGTCCCATAAGCTACAGGCTAATGCTGACGTTTCCATAGCAACCAGGAGATAAATGGATCATATATAACTAGAAGCATCAGTCACATCCCTCCACTAGTAGGACCCGATCCTTCAGTGGTGGAAAATCTGAAAAATTCCTAGATCCAAATTATTTGACTATCAGCTTGTCAGAGTGGTCTGCAGCACGATTCCACTACAGGATGGAAACTGTTTCATTTTACTGCAGTGCCGTGTGACTTGTGGGAAGTTACAGCTCCCCCTAGAGGCCAAAAGTTACACAGTATCACTTTAAGTTGCTAAGTTAACGTTGAATAGATGCTGGTAAAGGAGCCTTCCTAGTCGGGTATTTTGAGCTCGTACCACAGGGAGAAGATCCCAAGGAAGCCCAGGACACCCAGGAGGGATTACATCTCTCCGCCGGCCTGGGAGCACCAAGGGATCCCATGGATAAGCTGGCAAATGTATCTGGGGAGATGGATGGATGGATGGAGGGATGGACGGACGGACGGGCGGACGGACAGATGGATGGGGCGGGCGGGCGGCTGGATGGATGGATGGGTGGATGGATGGATGGATGGATGGGTGGATTGATGGATGGATGGATGGATGGACGGACGGACGGACGGATGGGGTGGGCGGGCGGCTGGATGGATGGATGGATGGATGGATGGATGGATGGGTGGATGGACGGATGGATGGATGGATGGGTGGATGGAGGGATGGAGGGATGGATGGGGTTACAGCATTTCTGTGAAGATGTTTATGTTTTTTACACGTCTCCGTGTTGCTGAAGAAGAAGCATCAAATGGCATTTTATTACCCAGAGTTAAAGGAATATAGCATGGTTGCAGTACATCCTGGCTGTGTTGCACACGTCTCTGAGCTCATTTAACGTGGATGAGGGCAGCCTAAAAAACCTGCCAAGTCAGAATCTGGGATTCTTTATAAAATAACTTATGGATGCAGCATCCTCTGGGAGACAGAGGAGAAAGATCAGCCAGCTTTTTGTTAACACACAGGCCCAGCACATGTGGTGGCATCAGGGTGGATTAGTGCACATGCCATGGGTTGCACGTTTAGAAAGATCCCATCATAACTGATCAACATATGCTTGATGATCTAAGGGATGCTCTGAGGTAAACAGGGTATTTGAACAGCCGGCCATATTTTTGAAAACATATCTTCCCCATTAGACAAATCAAATAATTTACCATTCAAGAATCGTGATGTGAGCAAGTAAATGTTTCTATTCAAGCATCAAACTCAGGGGTCTATATATAACTTTCAATGCACCTGTTTCTCCGTTTTAATTGAGTTTTGGGAGTTTAAAGTCATTTTCATTTCAGTTCTCTGGAGAATGAAAGGGGCTGGAAAGTCTTACGTAACTTTCTGAGGTCTGCAGATGAGCTCCAGTGAAGCAGTTGATTTAAGCTGCTTCCCACAAGGGCACATCAGTGGTAACTATGTTTGCGTGCAGACGGGCCCCTCACATTCATTTACTGCGTTCGCATCGTCCGACTCCTCCTCCGAACATCAGGTTACCACTTTTCCTCCTCACATGAAGCAGCACAAAGCGGCCACGTTAGCTAAGTGCATCTCTGCGTGAGCCCTTTGCTTCGGCCTCAACATGTCCCGGCTTTTCTACAGGAGGCAATTTCATGACTGTACAGTTCGCTGAAAGGCCACCTGCCCGGTGGTCTGGCACTTATTCTTTGCTCTGAGTTTCAGTCACACACCGTCATCGATATCTAAAGGTTATAAAAGCATAGAGGGAAAAACACAAAAGAATGAGAAATGCTTCCCTTATTGGCCTGAGATTGCTGTTTCATTATCAAACAACACGGAGAATATTGCTTTTGGCTGAAGCTGTGGCGGCATCTGTCATTGCGGGCTGTATTTATTTTGACCTTTCATGTGTCGTATTTACATGGAGGCCCTGCTGGAGAAACGCTGGTAATATGATTTCAGAACATCTTTAGGTCAGAAATAGTTTCTAACCTGTGATTCAAACCACATCAGAGGAATTAGATTGAAATGAGGGAGGAAGGTGATAGGCGGACAAGAGATGAGCGCAGTAAGAGCCTTCTGCTGAAGTGCCCTTGAGCTTCATAAAGACAGTTGACTCCAGACCTCCGGCAGCAGGAGGGAGCAGAGGTTTCTGGTTTTATTTGAGGGTAATTCTTCTGAATTACACAGAATTATTAATAAAAGTAGCGGGGATGTTTTAATGTGGGCATATTTACTTCTTGCATGCTCAGTATCCTAACAGATGAAGCAAATGAAAACATTGGCCCCAAAAGGTTCGGTCAAATGTGAAAATTAGCCATTAAATAAAATTTGTTAGTTGTTTCCATAGAACGAAGTGCAGTGAGACTCCTTTGGTGTCTGATTTACAATTTTAAGAACTCAACAGAGAATCTTATTAAACTGGGCATCATGCAAATTTACTTCTGTAATGTTTTATATCTCATCAGTGTTCTCTCAGTTCGTCAAAGAAACAAAATTTTATTCTAAATATCTGAAGGAGTCAAGGTTCTGCAGAAAGTCCACCATTAAAACTAATGCATACATGAGATGGAAACAAGAATTTATCAACCAAAGGTTATTTTGAAATTCAATTTGGACCAAACTCAAATCGGACTGTCCTGGATTTGAAATATCAGATTAGACGGGGAAAAAAGAACGTTTTATTAAAATCTTCATGAAAAACTGAATTTAATTTTTTATTAATTAAGCGGTTCAGAAAATGGATGGATGGATGGATGAATAATTCCATGCAATCTCCATTTTTTAGTTTAGCATGTGAAAAAAAAGTCCAGTTTCCTCCAGCGGATAGGTGACAGTGAAGTGAGAATCAGTAATTAGCAGAAGACAAGCCTGTAACCAGAACAGCAGGAGGGGACGGCTTGGCTGTGTTAGCCTAGCCCACCTGTTCTGATTAGCATGAAGTGTAGAGGCAAGCATGTGTTATTTTCTTACCTGTCACGAGGGTGTGTGTACGTATGTCTGGAGGTGTGTGTGTGACTGAAGCTATTGAAGCTTTATTCAGTTATTGTAAGACAAGTGACTCTTTTATTGAAAGGGGAAAATAAACACCCTCAAACTGCAGCTAGACTGAGGATTATCTTTGGATGGTCAGACAGACTGTGTTCTCCCCTCAGGGACAAAGTTTGCAGTCACTATATGAAATATGATTGTTTATTTTTGTCCAGATTGGGTGAACCGGCTGCCAGTTGTGTATTTTCTGTGTGACTGTAAAGCTGTGTGCAGTGTGTCGTGCCTGTGTCGAGTGAACTCAGGTTTTGTGTTTCCATTGATGCCGATTGGATCCGGAGCTGAAAAATATCAACCAGCTGCTGCAGAGCACTACATCCAAAATCCAGACGTTAAAGGATGTAAGAAAGTTTTTGACAACTGCATAGATAGTGTTTATAATCTATAGAAACCTGAAACACCTGATAGGGTCACAGGACTCGTCAGCAGGAATCGTAGCTGACAGCTTTTTTTCAGCTTTTATTGGATCTGGATCGTCTCACCGTCTTCAGTCTTGATGTATAAATGGTGGCTTTCGCTCCCTGAATGGCTTTAATCCCCTGGTGGCCGTTTGTCTTGGCACTGTAGATTTTCTCAGTAAATTCAATAAGTGCTCCAGCACGCATTAATCAATCCCAGCCCACGCTGCCTCTCCCCGTCCTCCCACCTCCTCCTCTGATCTGCTGCAACACAATTTAGTACAATCAGCTTGTAAAGCTGGCAGCTTGCTCGTTGTATCTAACGCACATATTTCAGCACGTGTGTGGTCCTGGCTACCTGTCAAACTCCATATATTCTGCCATAGCTTTTATTGCCTCCTTTCTCTCCTTAACTTACTTCACTGGCTATTTTGTTGCAGGCTTTTATCCAGCTCCTTCTAAATTGTCTGAAAGGCCTTTTCCGCTTTCTCTTGTTTTCTCTGACAGTAACACACTTCTACATGTTTTATTTTCAACAATCATCAAAGCAAACATGAGTAAAAATATTTCTTCTCGCACACTTCAAGAGTATTAATGTGGAGGAGTTTAGTGAAAGCAGCAGTAGGTCAGAGGGATTTAAAAGCAAACAACCAACCAGAAGAACTGATAAGAGAAGGAAAGGAAATGTTCCCACTAAGTACCACGTTTTTTAGGGGTGCACCGATTGATCAGCCTTAATTTTGGTGGATCGGTGATAGGCCGATTAATGCATGTGAAAGCAGTCTTATCCACTGGTCATATGTACCTCGTAAAAAACGCAAAATATTGTTCGCCTTTTTTTGTAAGAGCATTAAAACGGGTCTGAAATTCAACCTGTTTAGCTAGTTTTGTGTTTACATTATTAGAATTAGACTGAAGGAACTAATATATTTTGTTATGTGGACAGCAATGCTCCAATCTTTTCATTTATACTTTTAGAAAACTAGCTTGTGCAGTTAAAAAGTTTGCATTGTAGTATAGGGTATTGTTTGTTTTTTAATAAAAGAAACTTGATACATTGGAGATGTACGCTATGAAGTCAATTCTAAAGAAAAATCAGTATCTGCAGGTCAGATTTTTTAAAGATCAGTGATCGGCCAGAAAACTGCAATCAGTGCACCCAACGTTTTTATAAACTGAGTAACAGTACTTACATTTGAGTCATTGCCAATAATAAGCTCTGATATGAGAACTAATAAAGCCCCTTACTGTCTGGTTAGGATTGTGGACCAGAATAATAGACGCTGCCAACTTAGTTGTGTTTATTTGAGATGGGTCATCCTATGTACAGACATCTTGTTAAATGTAAATCTGTAAAACTGTCAGAATCCATCATAAATGTTTTTTGATGGATTATGTTCACAGCTTTGACACGGTATACAGTCGTAAACAACTTATACCTTTCCATTAAAGAAAAGGCAAAATTCTTAACAGTAATTCAAATAAATGGAGACTGAAAAAGTAATAATGAATATAAATGTGCTACATTATCATTTAGGGAAATATGACATTGCTTTTCAATTGAATTGAATTGGACAAACTATTAAATAACAGTGAAAGACCAACGAGAGTGCTTTGCTGATGAGCAGTGTGTCAGAATACCTGTGGACAGGTGTAGAAGTCTGATGGAGAGTTACAGATCATTAAACCTTTTCTAAATGACAAAATATAAATATAACTGGTTATCTCCTGATACACTTACTGTAGTATGAAGAGACTACACTTATCATGTCTCTAAATGTTGTCTTTCTGTGTGTTTTACCTTGAGTTTTAGGTCATATTAAACTCATTTTGGTATATTTTAGATGGCCTCTAATTAATTTTCGTTCATTTAAAAACCTGTGTTCTTTTTCTCTGCAGATATATTCTCTTATAACTGGAGTAATAAGATTGTATGTTCACTCAGGTTGCAGTCTAATTTGAACATGTGTAATCATGCACAGGCTCAGGTTTGTGGGGCTCTAAGAACCATTTTCCAATGATTTGTGGTCCAAATTCCTGTCCCGTCTTTGAAGCAGAAGACATTTTTTCTGTGTCACAGTAGATCAGCTTAAATCAGGATTTTCACAACATAACTTCACAGGCATGTAATTCTTTCCATAGTTATGATTTATCAGAAAATACTACTTAAGCTGCTAAGATGTTCATGCCTGTCTGAGGTAGCTGTGACTAATTGATGAAAACACATTCCCACAGCTAAGGATGCTGGAGAAAGATATGTATAAAAGCTCACGTTTGGCAGCTTAACCATAAAATTCAGGCATTAATTTCATTTGAAAATTCAAATTATTCCCTCTTCACCCGGCCAAGCACAGGAGAAAACCTGTTAATGAAGCCTGAGATGCAAACAAAGAAGTCCCGTGGAAAGAAACCCCATTCCCATGATCTGTAAACACGGATAAAAGAAATAATTGAAAAAACAGGAAACAAGAATTAATTTAGAGATGCACAGAATTCATAAGCTGGGAGGAGGAAAAACTTGTTACCAATGGAGCAGATCTGTAGTGTAAGAAAATCTTATTTGAAGACTTTTTAGTCTTAATAATGTCCTGGAGGTCCTTACAGTGCGGCCTGCTGAGCAGCACATAAAACAGCCGAGGTAACAGTCTGAAGGAGAACAGAAAGGCAACAGAGAGAAAAGCGAGAATGGCCCCAGTGGATCCATGTACAGCCGGGATGCTGGTAAATATGTGCTTTAGATGTGGGGGAAAGACAGCAGCAGCTCAGAGAGATGTGCTGCTGCTGTGTTTGATGGTAGGGAGACAGATAAAAGGAAGTGAAGGTGACAACGATAAAAAATAGTCTGTGCCTGGAAATAAATCAGCTGCTGTTGCATCATTAAGGAAATCAGCTGCCAGTCGAGGTGCCTTGTAATTTGATGATAAGTTGGGGAATCAGTGAAAATACTGACACTCAGTGATGCATGGCTGCTGTCCTCTCACATAAAGCAGCTCTGAACACCATACAGAGGAAATCATTCATTGAGTAATATCTCAAGTATCTGTAACTGTGCTATTAATAGAAGCGTGTCCAAAGACATTTGTGGTTGTTTCACAGTTTCCCTCAGCTCATTGTGAAACCTCAAATTGTCCATTGGAGCCTTTCACCCTGCTTATACCAGTTGGCCCAATTAAAAGTGCAGCCGCAGCCTCCGACGTGAAAGTTTAATCCACATGCTAACATCTGGAAGCTGCAGCCTGGCTCCGGTAATACAGCAGCTCTTGTTGTTGCCTTTGTCTGGCAGGCAGAGGAAGGAAATAAAGTTTTATTACCAGAGTCAAAAGCACTGCAGAGGCAGAAAGTCCCTCACACAGATATGCAGAATACAAAGAGTTTTGAAGGAACAAAGCTAAAGTTGGCGTGTAGGGGAAATTCAGATGGAAAAACAAAGCTGAGGATCTGGCACTGAACAAAGGGAACCTGGAACTATTTATATGATGGAAATAACAAATATGAAGGAGGTGAGGCTTTAAAAAGTGATGGAGACGAGAACAGAAAGTAACACTGGGCCAATTTTAAACTAAATAAAAGGAGGCAAATGATAAATGCTGAACTAGAGAAATTAATGAATAAGAGGAATACACTAGGAGTAAAGATGGAAACAGGGAGACAG